>JACCIC010000074.1:327500-470000 GCA_018907035.1 Sycobia sp. Sy_11
AAAACATCATACTAATCTTCATACTGATGGAAAATCTGTAGCTCCGAGTAATATGGAAAGCAGTTCGGAACCTTTTCCTTTAACGCAAAAAGTAACAAGTATTAATCTACCGTGAAATAAATGACCTTATTCGCAACGGCTAAAATTCTAGTATCGGATCCATTTGGAAAAACTTGGCTCGTTCGCGCTTTTATTGATCCTAGAGTTCAGCGCTCCTTTATCACTGACCGCTTAGCAAAACAGCTGAATTTAAAGCGCCGTTCAACAAAGGTTTCTATTCTCGGCGTACGTGGACAAACATCCCAAGCAAAAAGCGAAACCACCATTTCGATCAGTTCTCAATCAGATACCTTCTTCACATGCTCCTGTGAAGTACTCATATTGCCAGGATTAACAAAATTATTACCCCAGCGTAATATCTCCGTAAAAGACTGGCCGGACCTGCATGGATTATTATTAGCTGATCCGAGTTTTGCAGCAATGGAAAAAATCGACGTGATTCTGAGTGCAGATTTATATAGTCTAATATTGAGAGACGGGCTTATTCGTGGCCTCGCGAGTGCCCCAATTGCCCAACCTACTGTCTTTGGATGGATACTGACAGGGGTAGTTAATGCTCAATATCACGATGAGTCTTCAAACCAGATAACTACATTCCATACCATCACTTCTCTTATCAAATATCTTTGCAAGTTTTGGGAAATCGAAGAGTTACCAATTTTACAAAAACTTACTCCGGAGGAAGAATATTGTGAACAACTTTTCTCCGATACTTACTCTCGTAACTCAGATAGCCGCTTTATTGTTCACTTACCTTTAGCCCTGCGCGGAGTCTTTCCAGAGTAACGAGACATTCTGGCATCATGCAAAATCGTACGCATCGAAACGTCCATTTATAAAAGGCCTATTTCATATTTATGGAGGAGTATCTACAGTTAGGACACGTGCATTGGCAATAATCATGTGTTTTCCTTTTATATTCCGCATCACGCTGTATTTCGCTTAGGCTCATTAAAAATACGCGTTGTATTTAACGCTTCACAATGAAGTGCTTCAGGCCTTTCCCTGAATGACATTCTTCTTCCAGGACCGAAGCAACAATCAGATATCACTCTTGTGATTATATTGTGGCGTCAACATTGAGTAGTAATGGTAACAGACATTGTGAAAATGTTCCTTCAGATCCTTGTGCACCCAGAAGATCTAGATCAACAACGGCTGGTTTGGCGCGAGAAATTTACCTCACCCATTCAAGATTATCAAGCACTTACCGTAACATATGGCAGCACTTGTGCTCCATTCTTGGCACTTAGATCACTCAAGCAACTCGCTCACGACGGACAAACTACGCACCCTCACGCATCGTTTTTGATTTTAGATCGAACTTATGTTGATGATGTTTCTTTAATTGATAACGATGCGGAACGACTCCAAATACAAAGAGACGAACTCATTCCCTACTTGTCTCGGCTGGAATGACTCTCGGTAAATGGGCAAGCAATACTGTTGAGGTAATTCCTGGACAATCTGGAGGACATCGTTGACCTTCCAAGAGTACCCGGAGATATAGTATCTACTCTAGACATCAAATGGAACACTCGCGAGGACGCCTTCCTCTTCGAAGCATCTTTGCCATCCACCGCTGCCATTGCCTTAAAACGGACGGTACTATCTGACACTTCTTGGCTATTTGATCCGCTAGGTTTCATTTTTCCGATATTAATCCAGGCTAAAATTTTGATCCAGGATCTTTGGATTAATCAACTTGATTGGCATGCACCTTTGCCCAAGGAACTGCTAGATCGCTGAATGATTTTCAGAAGCGATCTACCTAATTTGAATGACATACTCATACCTAGATGGACGGGAGTCTCACACTCTACCGAGTGGCATCTACACGGTTTTGCAGATGCTTTGCAATGCAGGCGTACAGCTGATGCAGAGTCTACTCAATAGAAATTATTGGTTTATCCGTGGTAACCGTCTTATTACATCCATATATCGAAAATGCATTACTTGCATTCGATTCGGCTCTCCAACAGCTTACCAACAAATGGCAACACTGCCCACAGCTAGGATGGCACAAATACGGTCTTTCGCCATCACTGGCCTAGACCTTGGAGGGCCATTTCCCCTCCTCTTTTCTAAAGGAAAAGCCGCCAAATCCAACAAAGGCTATGTTGTCATCTTTACCTGTTTTGTCATCAAAGCAGTTCACATCGAGGTAGTTTCCGACTTAATTAGCAGCGTATTTATGGCCGCCTTTTTTCGTTGTATAGCACGACGTGGTCTCTGTTCTGTTCTGTATTCCGACAACGGAACTAAATTCAAGTGGACTGATGCCGAATTACAGCGTCTCTTCAAGCAGACGTCCAAATGTTCTCAAGAAATCTTCCCACAACTAGCAGCTGGAGGTACCTAGTGGAAATTAATCCCTCCAAGATCTCCGCATTTTGGAGGCCTGTGGGAGTCTACGGTACGAAGTTTTAAATATCACCTGCGAAGAGGCATAGGGAAGTCTTCATTCACCGACGAGGAATTCACTTGGAGGAAGCTTGTGTCAATTCCAGGCCGCTATGCTCGCTTAACAGCGAAGCTCATGATCCAGTCGCGGTCACTCCAGGACACTTTTTAATCGGATCGTCGCCACTGGCATATTCAGAGCCTCTGAAAAATCTGGATCTAACGTCAGCGTTCACCAAGCGGTGGCAACTTATCAACGAAGCTCGTAATTCCTTCTGGACGCGTTAGAGAAAAGAAGTATTTGTACAACTGCAGCAACGATCCTAATGACTGACTCAGCAGCCTACTCTCTGCGAAGGCAATCTAGTGCTTGTAAAAGATGAGTTAGCACCACCTGCACTGTGGCCTCTAGGCATCGTGATGAAGACTCACCCAGGCGCAGATGGTTTGGTAAGAGTTGTTACCTTACGTACTGCAACGTCCAAATTTATGCATCCGATAGTGAAGCTCATAAGAATTCCATCAGATGAAAAAACTGAAAAGACTCATGCATTTTTCATCGAAACTAATTATATATCATTTTAACAGTTACCTTTAAATTTATCATTGCACAAATTCATTGTCGCAAATTCAAGATAATTAGTATTAATAATTTAGATTAAGCTACTAATAAATTAAGTATCATTTTGTATCCAATATGTAAATTGTATGTCATATATGTACTCAGTCTAGCTAATGTTATAACCAAATACAAGTGATATGATAGTAGTATCCGGTATGATTATTTTGCCAAGAATCATCAAGATGGGCGGTTCGTAAAATCGTACGTAAGTCGACGTAAAATCGTACATTGTACTGAGTGCCTAAGATGCATTATTTATTTGTTTATATACACTAGTCCTCTGCCAACAGATTATTTTTTGCCGTATTCCATAAATGTGACGTTCGCGGTTTGCAGTGCGATTCGGTTGCCTACAGAACACACGTCCGTCGATGACTCAATACAATCAGTATAATTAAATTGCGTACATAATTATATTTTGTTAACTTTGTTCATTTTAATAAATTTTCTTGTTTTTTATTAATATACAATAATAGTGTAATAAATTTATTTCAAACTTCTTACGTAATCGTAACGCTATTGCAGTTTAGTTGCTCCTTTTCGGCAAGTACTATCATTAAGCATTCGAAAAGTCAACAAATATTGATACTTAATTATTTCGCTATTACTATTATTAATATTTCTACACTAGATATTACTATTAAATAACCTGTTTTATTAAATATTGTTATTATTTTTATTATTAACATTATTCTAACATTTACATACAGCACTGCTATTAACATTTAAATTAATACATTTAAGTTTATCAATATAACGTAGTCTTCGACGAAGTTCTGTAGCAGTTCGGAAATATGAAACTGAAAATAATCATAATAATTGTACGAGATGAACGGTGGGCTAATTCTTGCTATAAAGAAAAAAGTCCCTTCATCTCTCGATTTGGGCAGCTCGCTGTTGCCCAAATTGTCCGATCCTAACACAATGGTCAACACGAGAGAGAGAGATGTTGGGTCGAGCTGCCACGCTTCGGCTACCAGCGTCTGGAGGGGAGCGTGTGACGGGGAACGCAAGCGCCGGATACGATTGCTTTCCCACGTCTCTATGCTCTCTCCCCCGTCGTAGCCCTGTAAATATGTATATATGTTTATATGTAAATACTAATATATATTTGTCACAGGCCGACGCACCACTACTCCGGCGGAGAGATAAGTGAGAGAGAGCGGGGAGTGGGGAGAGACGGTCGCGCGCGCGAATTTTGGGTTTAGTTTTGAAGCAGAGCTTCACGAGAGACGTACGATCGGGCTCTGTTTCAAAAGGATAAGACGAAAGAAAGTCGCCCTAGTGCTTGTTTCTACTTCGCGAGGTACACTGTTTTGTACGTGTTTGTTTGTGCCGCTTACGTGCGTGCCACCCACGGAGACCGTTATGCGGACAGCGCTGCCGAGCTTGATCTAACGAGCGTGCCGCCCGGCTCCCGTCTGTGCGGACTGACTGCCCAGTCCCGGGGACACCGACGAATGGGGACGCCGCCTTCCCCGGCGAACGAGGACGTGCTGTCACTGGTCCTGGCTTGCCGCCGCCTCCTCCTGTCGCCATCGGACGACACAACCACACCACCGCCCGACTGTATGTAGCAGCCCATTACTCTCTCTCTCTCTCTCTCTCTCTCTCTCTTCCCTAACACCTCGCGCGCCGTTGCCTCAGCGACTCTCGACCTGAGTGCCGCGCCCCTTCACGTGTATGTGTTGCCCATAGATGGTCCATTAAAGCCACGTTTATTTTTATTTATTCTGTTTTCTTATAATTATTTCGTCTTCCTTGCGTGCAATTCCACAGGTGATACTTCGCCCCTTACGAACTGCCCTTGTTCCTCGCCAAAACGATTCGGGGCTAAGCCCAGCCGGGCATATATTTGCAACGGCCGTGCCCGCCGTCCTCGTGCTCGAGGCAAACACGCGCACCGTTACAATATATATATATATATATATATATATATATATATATATATATTTATGAATATATATATATATATATATATATATATATATATATATATATATTCATAAATTTCTTGTGACGATCGCTCGCGATAAACTACTCCACTACTTATTTCATAAGAATATTATAAAATATAAATTTTGTATAGATCATTTATAATTTGCATTTATAAGTTGGACTTCACGGTCCTGATTAATACTGGAACGATCGATAGAACAGAACAGGATTTTTCGTACTTTTAAAGTTCCATAAAATTCCGTAATATATTAAATATAAGGCGTTGCAATCGATTTTAGTTTCCGTCAGAGGTATGGAGCACTCTTAAACTATTAATAACATCCCAGCTCAGTTGAATGATCATATCCAACTTTGGGATTCGGAGGTTTCTGATGTTTGGAGCATTTTAAAGTTTCTTCGAAATTACTTTATCTTACCATCAATCGCGATTCCCGTATAATGTATTTACAATTTTAGGTGCATATGATTGCGTGTACCGATGGGTTAAAAGTTCATTGCAAAGAAATCGTTAATACAGTATAAATTTTTGTAATAATTCTAATTGTAGTTAAACATAAACTTTTATGCATAAAATTCATGAAAATGAACTGTTACTGCGTAAAAATGTTGTATATAGCATTTATATTGTTCGTTTTCTTTTGATATATACACTATTTAAAAAGATGAATAATATGAATTATCTAGTTTTACTTTAATTATAATTTATATCGTGTATTATATTCGAACTCAAAATTGTTGTGAGTAATAAATATCTAAGCGAATCTTCATTACCTTCTATGAGATGGTCTTGCTGGAATCTCGCTAAAAGAGATAAAATACATCTGTTTGAGTTTTCATCTTTTTTCCGTCCAATATATTACTATATATTAATTAATAAATATTTTTTATTGGTCTTACAGTCCAATCAATTTCAACCAAAAATAAAATAAAATAAAAATAAAAATAAAAATAAAATAAAAATAAGAAATAAAAAATAAAAATAATAATAAAAAATAAAAAATAAGAAATACAAATAATAAATAATAAAAATAAAAAATAAAAATTAAAAATAAAAATTAAATTAAAAATTAAATTAAAATGATAATGACAGTCAGACTGTCCTTGTTTATATTCACCCCCGTAGACTAATCTGAAAATAAAATATTAGCTGAAAAAATTCTTTGTTAGTAAAGTGCAGTCTGACTGTCCCCAACACCCTTACCTAATTGAAGACTTGTCCAACGTTTCGAGCTCGCTACGGCTCCTCATCAGGGACTAATCTAAACCTTATATTCTAATCTATATATACTCATCCCCACCACCAAATTTCGTAAATTAAATATAAATTCCCCCTCTACACAAATTGTCCAAAACCAATCAATTTAATAAGGAATGATAAACACTGTCCAATCTACCAGACTCTAACATTAAATTCACATTATTTCGATTCTTGGAAATGTGAATACTTTCAAGACTCTCCCGTTTATACTTATTATTAATACCATATTCCAAAATATCCACATTCACCAAATCAAAAGAATGTAAAAACTTTAAACAATGCTCTTTTAAACCAGAAGTAATATGTGAGCTACGTAAACTATATTTATGCTCATAAATTCTCTTTTTTAAATATCTACCTGTTTGTCCAATATAGTATTTATCACAATCCATGCAATTAATCTTGTAAACAACTCCTGATTTTAAGCATAAATCATCCTTATCTTTGCAATTATTAAACAATCTACTTAAATTATTGCGATTTTTAAAGAAAATTTGAATGTTATATTTCCGAAAATTTCTTTTTATTCTTTCAGATAATCCTCGAACATATGGTAAGACAATAATTTTGCCTCCGTTAAAATCAATTCCTGCACTATGTCTATTTTCGGTATTATAAATTTCAAACAATCTCTCAGCAATCAATCTATTAATAAATTGAATTGGATAGCCATTATTAATAAAAGTCTCTCTTACTATCTGTAAATTATTTTGTCTAAAATCTTTATGTGACAATTTAATTGCTCTGTCAATGACACCCCTCAATGCCCCAATTTTGTTTCCGAATTGGTGGTGTGAATTAAAATCTAAAAACCTACCTGACCAAGTAGGCTTTCTGTACCAATTAAGTTTTACCTTATTATTACTACATCTAATCACATTAACGTCCAAAAAACTTAACTGACTATTTACTTCAACCTCCCTTGTAAATTTAATTCTGTCATCTACAGAATTGAAAACATCCACCATTTCATCCACAAAAACTTCTGGAACAATTGTAAAGATATCATCAACATATCTCTTAAATATCATTGGTTCAAAAAGCAATTTTGACAAGGCTATACTTTCCAACTTTTCCATAACTAAATTAGCTATAACCGGTGACAAAGGCGACCCCATTGGACATCCGTATTTTTGTTCATAAAATTTATTATCAAATGAAAAAATTGTGTTATTAAAAACCAAATTAATTGCTTTAATAAATTCATTCATTGTCAATTTTGTATGCAAATTAATTTCATTCCACTTTTCCTGTATAATATCATTTAACAACTCTAAAGGTACATTTGTAAACAAAGATACTACATATTATATATAATATATATATAGTAATATATATTATATTACTATATATTGTATAGAATTAAGCACTCGACGCGATAGCTGGTTGCGATCTTTCACATTGCAGTGGATTAACCCTTTAAAAACTAGGCAAAACCTGGCACAGATATCGAGAAAAGAACTGTGCCATCCGTTACATAACCAAAAAAAAATACCTGTGTTTTTTCTTTTGTCGATTACAATCGTTTATAACAAATTATTTAAACAAATAACCCAAATTGTTGTAATTTGATAAAACTGAATACAGATATCGATTCTACGGTCAAAAACACGATAAAAACCTATGTAACGCTTTTTTGTCAGAATTAAATTTTTTAATCTAAACCAGGAACAAATTTCCCACATGTAAATCATTCTTCTTATCCATCTTAGATGTAGACCTGCGGAATCCCGTAGTGTTGCATGCTACAATTGGAAGTGTTTATTTTTTTTTTAAACCTTTCGAGATCGCGATTGAATGACCGGCTAACGGTGTCATCAAAGAATGCGAGATAGGTACGTGTTCGACGAGAACTGAATGGTTCTGTACGAAATGCTGCCAACGATTTGCAGAAAACACACGACAATGAGCCATAATTGGGTTAATAACTAGGAAACTTATTGGAACTTTTACTATTAGGTGTACAAATAAGTTTCCGCCGTTTGGAAAAGATGGCGCCACCGATAAGATCACATCGAAATTGTCAGCTGTAAAAAGTCGTATAGTATATGTTGACATTTGGAAACAGTATAACCTTTTAATACCTCTGACTTTTTGCTAACATCACTTAGTTTTCGTCGTGTTAAAATGTCAAGTTTTGAGCCAAGTAAGCGTCATTTGCAGGAACTGTAAATTAATTTTTTTCATTTAAAGCAATCCGCAGATGAAACACATCGGCTACTCATAGAAACATATGGTGATGTTAATTTGAGTGAGAGAAGTTGTCTGGAGTGATTCCAAAAATTGTGGATTTTGACGTGAAGGGCAAAACACGCAGTGGAAGGTCCAAAGTGGATGGTGACACAGAATTGGAAGCTTTACTTGTGGAGGATCCGTGCCAAACGCAAGAAGAACTTGCACAAGAGTTAGGAGTGACTTAGCAAGTTATTTCGCATTGTCTCAAAACACTTGGTATGGTCCAAAAGTAAGGAAATTGAGTGCCTTACGAACTGAAGCTAAGAGACGTCGAACGTCGCTTATTCGCTTGCGAATAATTGCTCAAAAGGCAAAATCGCAAAGGATTTCTACATCGAATCGTGATGGGAGACGAAAAGTGGATTCACTACGACAACCCCAAGCGAAGGAAGTCATAGGGTAAGCCCCGGCATGCCTCTATTTCGATGGCCAAACCAAACATTCATGGCAAGAAGCTAATGCTGGGCATTTGGTGGGATCAGCTTGGAGTAATCTATTACGAACTACTCCAACATAATCAAACCATCACTAAGGAACGTTACCAACAATAGCTGATGCAATTGAGACAAGCATTGAAGATTAAATGTCCACAATTTTCCAAAGGCACGATAAAGTCATTTTTCAGCATGAGAACGCTCGGCCACATGTTGCAAAAATCGTAAAGAAAATGATAGAAGCATTCAATTTTGACGTTCTATCCCACCCGCCATATTCACCAGACAATGCTCCTTCAGACTACCACCTATTCCGGTTGATGACTCATGGTATGGCTGAACAGCACTTCACTTCTTACAAGGAATTAAATAAATGGGTCGATTCGTGGATCGCCTCAAAAGACGAGCAATTTTTTAGACGGAGTATTCACTTGCTGCCCGAAAGATAGTCAAAAGTAGTAGAAAGTGATGGGCAATATTTTGAATGACATTATTTGTACCTTGTTTTACAATAAATTCTTATTTCTTTAGAAAAAACGGCGGAAACTTATTTTTACACCCAATACTTTGCGCACAATTGTTTATCCTTATTTTACACTAAAAAAATTGAATTCTGACAAAAAACGTTATATATGATTTTGTCGTGTTTTTGCCCGTTGAATCGATATCAACATTCAGTTTTGTAAAATTACGATATTTTGGGTTATTTATTTAAATAATTTGTTATAAAGAATTGTATTCGATAAAGAAAAAGGCAAGGATATACTTTTTTTTGATGATGCAAAGGATGGCATAATTCATTTCTCAATATCTCTGCCAGGTTTTTCCTGCTTTCTAATGGCTGAAGTGAAGGAGAGTTTGAGCGCTAAGCTTCGCACCTATTTTATACCTGAAGGATACCGCTCCTAATATGCTGATTTCACCCACCATTTGTTCGTTTCTATCCCCACATCTACAAATATGTATGGTTTACAATAAGTTTAGTTTTCAAAAATAGATTAGACCAAAATTGTTCAAACCGTCGCGAAATCAATACTCAGCTAACGGGGAAAAGAGAATTGTAATAATTTTAAATCTAATAAATTAATAAATATTTTTTCATTGGTCTTACAGTTCAATCAAATCAATCGAAAAAAATACGTAACAATATCAATACATATCCACATTAACCTTAATACATCAATACATAAAAATAATAAAAATAAAAATAAAAATTAAATTAAAAATTATAATGACAGTTAGACTGTCCTTGTATACAGTCACCCCCGTAGACTAATCTGAAAATAAAATATTACCTGAAAAAACTTTATGGTCTGCTTTTACGACGATGGAGATCATACCCTTGAACGTGTAGTTTACCGGCTCTACCGGATTCATGGTATGGCACTATGAGCTGTTTTATTATTCCGAGTTCGTCGAGCCGCTGTTTGACTAACTTATTACTGAACTCGGTCTCATTGTCCGAGATTAAAAACTTGGGGCAAGCCCATTTAAATACAACGAACTCCTCCAGCGCTTTAACTATCGCATGCCCTGTTGCCTTACGTAGTGGTCGAAACTCCACGTATTTGGTGAAGAGGTCTTCGAAAATGAAGAGATATCGATTTTGCCCTTTACTGGCAGGAAATGAACCCATTATGTCAGTAGTTACGCTTGTCCATGGCCCTTCTACATTTCTGTGTGTCATTAGGCCGGTTGAGCAATGCTTTACACAGCTGTAGATGTTTCGTCTCATTCCTGGCCAGTAATAATCTCGACAGACCTTATGTAGTATTTTTTCTACACCAAAATGTCCGGATCTCGGTGTGTTCTGGCATTCGAACATTATCCGCTTACGGTCTTTGAAAGAGATGACGATCTCCCAATCGTATTCTTCGGAACATAGGACTTCCGAGTAGGCGTTCGGGCGGTGTTCCAAAACCATGATATCTCTAATGCACGAGTCTCGGTGTTTTTCTGGGCATTCTTGTATTTCTTTAATTTTCTTTTCATACCAACTGTCTCGCACCATAGAGGTGATGGTAGCTGTTGTTGATGTTTCAGTAGTAGGTGGACGTGAGAGCGCGTCTGGCACTTTGTGCAGAGCTCCTTTCCTGTAGATGATCTTCATATTGTAGGCCTACAGCGCCGTGGCCCATCCTGCCAATCTGCCGATGGGGGTTTTCAGCATATGTAACCATTTTAAGCTACTGTGATTAGTGATAGATAACCTCTAAATTTCTCTACTTACCAGAGTACGGCGAGGCATTCTTTCTGGGTAACCATATAGTTTACCTCCGCATTAGTCAATGCCTTACTCGCATCAATTTATAAAATATAGGGTCTACCTTGTACGGGACGTGCTAACACGGGTGCTTGTGTTAGCAAGATACGCAGATGGTTAAACGCGTCTTCCTGGGCCATGTCCCAGTGCCATTTCACGTTTTTTTGTAAAAGCTTGCTGAGTGGTGATGTGACGTCCGCCAATGATTTTATAAAGTGGACATACCACCCTACCATGCCGAGAAAAGTTCTCAGCTGCTTGATGTTTGTGGGTGCTGGGTATTCCGTGGCAGGTTTTAACTTGTCGCGGTCCATACGCAATCCGTCTTTGTCTATTATATAACTTAGGTAACGTACCTCCGGGCAGCAAAACTCAGACTTCTCTTTGTTAATTTGGAGCCCAACCTGATTATGGCGGGCTTGTATCGCTAGTTACTGAGTATGCTCCTCGAACGTATCTGTGGCGATAATAATATCGTCCATGTACACAAAGATGCTTGGTTGCCATTGCGGATCGAACATGACATTTATTCTACGCTGGAAACTGGCAGGGGCGTTAGTCAAACCATATGGGATTCGGGTGTACTGGAACAGCCTTTTCTGCGAGACTGCAAAGGCAGTTACTTCCTTGCTATCATCGTCTAAAGGAATCTGGTGATACGCCTGGCTCATGTCTATCTTAGAAAGAAAACGAGCGTCACGCAGATTCTCCAATACGACGTCCATATGAAGAAGAGGATATGCATCTTTCTTCGTCACCTGGTTAACTACCCTGTAGTATATGCAGAACCGAATCTTGTCCTTTTTCGACACAATTACCGGACAGCTGCTCCATGAGCTCTCGGAAGGTTCTATAATGCGTTCAATGAGAAGTCTATCGACTTCTGCGTGGGCCTGTCTTAATAATTTGTCCGGTATGCGGCGGAGGTGCTGTTTGATAGGCTGATGGCCTTGCACATCTATATAGTGTGGGGGCATCTGTACTAGCTTTAAATCCCCTGTCTGTTTCGGTATCAGCTGGTTCAGTAGCTGGTTTAGTTGTTGCCTCTGTCTCCGTTCTAACGTGGCAACTCCATTTACTGCTGCTAAGACAGTGATTGCTTGCACTTCATTTTTCGAGCGCGTCACACAGTGCCGTACTATGTTTCTAGGCATCTGCTAGGTCGCCTTGGCGAAATTAATCATCATCTGTAGTTGGATCAAAATATCCATCCCATGGATAATATCGTATGTCAGAGCTGTAGACACTCTGAAGTGCGTCGTAACCTGTTTCCCGTCTATTTTCAAGAGAAGATCTACTTCTCCGTCGTTGAAGCAGATCTGGCCATCTGGCAGCTGCATGAACGATACTATAGGTAGAATTGCTGTTTTCACGATGCGTGCTGGTCGCGATCCCTTATAGGACTTGCGCGCCCCGAGGTTTATCTCCGCCGGGAATATCTTGCCTGGTACTTCGATATTCAGGAAAAATCGATTTTCGTCTTTCTATATTTGGGCTGCGTTTCGGGACCCAATAACATCAATGGCTACTATTGATGCTACTATAGTCATTTCGTTGGTTGTTCGGGGAATCGCGTTGTATGAGATAATGAGGTCGACTCCAATAACCTTTTCCCCCAAGTGTTTCCCGAATTTTTTCTATTCGGTCCGCAATGTGGACAATTCACCGTTGTGACTCCATCTTCACCACAGTTATAGCAGAGGACGTGTTTTCTTTCTGGGCACCTATCCACCCAATGGTATATTGCAAGTCCAGCACGGTCGATTGTCTTGTGCCGGATATCTTCGATCATCGCGCGGTCGTGGTGTCTCGCGACGCGTCCTGTCATGGTCCATGTAGCGATCATTGCTCTTCCTGCTGGGCGCTCGGGAATAACGTCTCTGTTCGTCATTCTCTCGGGCTGAGCGGTAATTGCGAGAGGGGCTGGTGGTCATATAGGTCCTTTTTCGTGGGGACGGCCTCCTATGTCTGTATCGAGGTTCGTCTGCTGGTCTTGATCGAGGCCGAGGAGATGTTTCTGAACGATATTTGGGTGAGGGACTTCGATTTCGTGTGTCTTCTTTCTTATATCATCGTTCTTCCTGTGAGCGTCTCGATGTTGGGTTGTGACTGCCATTTCTACATCGCTGTGGTTTGTGTCAACTACTTTTCTAGACGTCAGTATCAACGTGGGTGGTTCGGTTATTGAGACGCGTTTTGTTTTATCGTCGTCTAGAGCTGCTAATTTTGATCGTCGGGTCATTCTTCCAGACCAGGGGTAAGCTGCGCTACTCACCAGACAGTTCTCTGCTGCTGGTGGCTCCTTGTATCGACGAGTCAGGCATAAAAATTAAAAATTTAAACATGAAATTCGAATAATAGTAATATCTAAAAAACAAATCAATTTTGTAGATATTGATATTATTAGAAAAAACTAATACCTTATAATTGATTGGTATAAAAACATACTTTTTCGAATTGAATTTTATAATTTACTTCTAATCACTCCATTCAACAAAAAAGAAACATTATTTTTAATTTAATTGACAGCGCTTTATTATTATCACACAATAGTTTTCATAAGAAGAACATTGACATAATAAAAAATATTTTATAAAAAAATGGTTACCCTCCTCAATTTTACAATAAACATATAAAATATAGAAAAAATTATATTAGATATAACTATAGTAAAAAAAAATAATAATAATAATTTGAATATGGTTTATAATCAAAATAATAATAGATCTCGTTTAACTATTATACCGTTACCTTTTATTAATCCCATCTTTAAATACTATTCTAACAAATTGAAAAAATTTAATATTTCAACAGTGCCAATTATCAACAATAAACTCAATAATATCATAAAATTAGGAAAAGACAAAACAAAAAAAATGGAAAAAACTGAAGCAGTATATAAAATTAATTGTAAAAATTGTGATGCAATATATATAGGTGAAAATAAGTGAAAGTTAAAAGATCGTATTAACGAACATAAAAAAATAACAATTCTGACGTTGTTATTAATATACATTGTAAAGATTATTCATACACTTTTAATTGGGATAATGTAAATATATTAGATATTGACAATAATTTTAAAAAACGAACATTGTCTGAAATGCTTTTTATACAACATAATATCAAGCACACTATTAATAAAAAAGAAGACACGCTATTTCTTAGCAAAATGTACTCAGACATAATCTCATTTTTATAATTTTAGAATATATTTTGACTTAAAATTTTACAATTAGTTCTTGATTTCTTCTGTTTATGTGATCGTTATTGACGTATCAACTATGACATTGTGAATATTGAAATTTTCATCAGTTTGACCTAGAATGTCTTAGTGTTTGTCTTTAAATTTAATTGTAAGTGTTGATTTATTTATTGTACGGTATTTCTTATTGTTATATAATTTTGATATGTAATTATTTGAATATTATTATATAATATAATATGATATAATATAATGTAACGCGAAAAAAGCAGGTTAGATTAGGTTTTTACCGTGACCAAAATTATTATAATTATAACATTATTATATACAAATCATTATAACAGTTAGATATATACACGAAACGATTTCTATAAATAAACAAGCAAACACAAACATAGAGTTGAATAGGTAGAAGAAATCAATCGTATATTAGTTTAACCAATAGGAATAATATTACCGTATTTTATAATAAACAATAATCAATCAGATTTTTGTTAACGTACTTTTACCATGTATCAAAGTGCGCTAAATTTTGCCAAGAACACGGTTCATTTTCGGCACTCGTCGAGGATGGATACCTCCCGATTGACGAAGGGAACCGTCATATACCGACCGACAAATTCTGTATTTTCTTGGGTGAAAAATCATTCACAAGGTCAAAGGAAAAACACCTTTACTCGTAAGAAAAGAGTGAAAGATTACCGACCCAGAAGAACGGGCGCTCCCGACTTCTGAAAAAGTAATTCTTTTTCACCTATGAAATAAACCAGAAAGCCGCCCGGAGACAAAATTATAATCGAGCTAATTTAATTCGGGGAAAAGGCTCTCCTTTTCGTCGAATTAAACTACTAGACGGCTATTAATCACGAGACGCGCCTCGGATTAATACCAGACCGACCTGCGACCGAAAATTTGCAAGTCATCATAACGGTGATCGACTTACTATTATAATTATAGGAATTAACTTCTGTAAAATAAATCGAAAGAAAACGGAGCCTTACTAAGAAATAATAAACGCTTGTTCCTAAGTAAAGCACTGAACTTTTTTATATCACTGGCTAAGGCGCACCTTATGGTGCGCTATCGCAATAAATCCCTGAAAAGGATTTATTGCGATAGCGCGGTAGAAAGTCCGTGTAAATAGACGGGCGCTTATATAAACATAATAAATAGAAAGAGGAACCGTTTAAGTAAATGTAGTAAATAAAGCGAGAAAATTACTGGGTCAAGGCCGTGCGAATTCGTAGAAATTTAGGTAATCCGATTAACTAATAGATATAATATAGAATCAACTAAAGGCGCGAGTAATTTACGAATCATTGTTTTTTTTTGTTTCAGGGTATCTACAGCGAGATCCCGATAAAATAAGAATTACTATTATTATTATTTTATTTGTGTTATTTATAAAATAATATATTTTGTTATTTTTTAAAACATAAAAAAAACGAGTCGCAAGTTATTCACCCGAAAACCCGTCCTGATATGTTCTCCCTTCCGAATCACGTACCCTAATCCCACAAATCTCCTGTACTAATAAAATAAAACCGAAAAAAAAGTAAGACGGAAGGAGACGGAATGTTACAATAAAACTGGATGTTTTCAGGAGCCTGAAGTAACAGAAGGATAAAAAAAAAAATATTTAGAGATTTTTCAAAAAAAAATTGTTGAAGGTGAAATAATTTATTTCAGATTACTTCTTAAGTCCTTAAGAAGGTCGAAAGAATTGTTTGTTGATGCAAAAATTTTTTTTTTATTTAATAGTTCTTAAACAAACGAGATTTATCTCCTAGTTAGCCTTCTTAATTGATTCTTTTAGATATGAAATTTATTTTTCTGATCCTTTTTTGTATATTATTCATTTATTAATCTATTTATTGATTTATTTATTGATTTATTATTATTAATTGTTTAGGTTGTTTGTTTTTTACATAAACCTCTATTGCTTCTGTGTCATCTGATTTTATTTATGCTCGAATAGTTTCCTTGTAGTTATGTCTTGATCTTTTGTTTATTATTATTAATTATTATTTAAATTATTTGTTATTTTATCAGCTGATAATTATTTAATAATACCTGTAGATTGACTACTAAGCTGGACAATCTCTAGTGTCCTTCCTTAAGAAAAGGAAAGAACTTAGAAGTTTGATTTTTAAATTATATAAGAACTTTGTTTATTAAAAGAAAATTTATTTATAAAGTTGTTAATATTGAATGGTTGTTATTATGATTTTAATTGTTCCATATATCTCTTCTATGACCTCAGAACTGTTAAAATTTATCAATCTCGTACAAACATATCTTTTCATTCACATCTATATATATGCAGACTTACGATGTGAGCCACCTTTCAATTCCAATATTATTTATCTGTTTATCTATTGCTTTAATTGAAAAGAGAAATTTTATGAATAGCTTACCATCTATTTCTGTTTTTGTCGTTTCAGTTTTGTAAAAAAATTCAATATCAAAATGGTGATCGTTAAAAATTTTGTTTATTAATTATTTAATTATATATTGCTCCTCTATTGTAAATTTGTTGCTATTATAATTGTGTGGTGTTCTTTATACATTTTCAGTACTACCTTTGTTTTAAAATTTTACATCATAGTAAAAGCGTATTTTAACACATATATTTTTTATGACCGATATACTAATCCCATACTGTGTAAGCGTTAATTATTTATTTATTACCTATTAATTTTCAGTTCCTTTTTTGCCTTTCCTGGTATCTTGTGCTGATAAACAAGGACAAGGGACATTCTAGTGCTCCGTCGGCGTCCAGACCCTTATGCATATTGGACACAGCCGGGAAACTCCTGGAAAAGCTTTTGAGACCCCACCTACAGGCGGTCCTTTTCACATTTGGCGACCTTTCGGAGACTTCATCCTATGCCCCGATCTATGGAATATTTCCTGTGACGGGATTCTTCGGATGGACATGCTGGAAGGCTGCTCGCTGCTCGGGTATGCGGATGAAGTGGCAGCTGTTATTACTGCGCCCAATATGACGCTGGCACAGATGCGCCTTGATCAGACCATGCGCAGAATTCGCCATTGGATTGGTGATTACAGGCGGAGAATTAGTGAGAACTAGCGGAGGACAAAACTTAGATTGTGCTCCACACGATGAAGTACGTCCCCAGAGTGCAGCCGCTTGGAAAGATGTCAGTCCTCACCAAGGCATCTGTCAAGTACCAGGAAGCGATGGTATATACAAAGCTTACCTTCAGGGAACATATTTGGAGATCCGCGGACAAGGCGGCGGTGGTGATGGCCTCTCTTTGCAGTTTCATGGTCAACGTAGGAACACCACATCTCTACATCAAGCGGATGCTACTATAAGCTACTGAGTCCGATGAAGTCTGGGTCGATGCGCTACAGTTCGAAAAGTATCGTTCGTATTGCACAGTCTCGGAGGCGGCCTCCCTAGTGGTTACCGGGGTGATCCCGGTAGACCTTTTGGCCTAGAAGCGGAAGATTGTCCACGAGATGAAGAGTACACTTCGCTAAGCCGAAGCGAAAAGCAAGCCAGAGAGCGTTCGCGAGCTTGCTGGCAGAAGAGGTGGGAGCAAGATATGCGCGGAAAGTGGACCGCCAGACTTATAAGTCAGGTAGCCCAGTGAATCGGTCGGCAACATGAGGAGATAAATTATTATCTCACCCAGATGTTGACCAGCCACGGGAACTTCTGCGCGTTCTTGCACAAGATGGGAATTGTCGCGGAACCAAGTTGTATATACTGTGGATCCAGAAAAAGCGATGCCCATCATACATTTTTTGTATGGAGGCAGTGGGAGTAGCAGAGGGCGCTATTGAGGGAAGATGCTGGAAGGGTTACCTCGGAAGGCATCGTCCCCCTGATGCTCTCCAGTCAGGAGCCTTGAGGGCTGCCTATTTCGTTGAGGATATTCTCAGGCGGAAGAAGGCGGACCTTCTCTAGTTTCTTGCATTTGGCGGGGATTGACCTGACTATAAATACGGGCCCTAGAAACTGCGGAAAGCAGACTGCCGATTACGTTCGTCCTGTACAGATCGTTCGATTCTGAAATAATGTAAGCTTTTTTCCTATTATTTTCCATAAATTAAATAGTAAGTAAGAGTTACGAAGTATATTATTTTCCTGGACAAACATGGGACGCCAACTCGGCAGACGAGAAATTGTCGCTCGATATTGCAGCCTTCGCTGAAAATAAGCGCGCTGTCCTAAGCTGTAGCTTGAAGGCTGAGGAAACTCACGCCAATACTACTCTTAGGGGATATTGGAACCACCGTTGATCCAAATCCGAAGCGTTTGGTATAAAGCTGCTCGGCAGTGGCCTTACTAAACGGCGTATTTCACGCGTCGCGTCGCACCAACTGAGAAGTTTCACGATCTGCTCCGCTTATCCCCTGCTTCAACGAGAAAAGCGTAGGCTGAAAATAAAGGGCCAATTCCCTGGAAATTACCGGTATTGAATCGTCGGTTGAATTTCTCGTGTGATATCAAAAATTTAAGTTTGGACGGTACGTTTTATATTAATTAAAGAAAATACGTATTGCGCTAAAACTTAAAGGTGCTTATAACTATGAATCCTTAACCTAGACAGTTATTGTATGCGAAGAAGAATAGGGTGTATATTATAATCAGCCACTAAAACTAAAACTAAAACTAAGACATGTATGATAAAGATATGAAACTTATAATTTAACTACTATAATCTATTGTGAAACTAATGTCTATTTCTTTTCGTGACGCGTGACTCTTGCTTGCACCTCTTCTTCGCTTGGGCCCGGCTTCGGTCATCTTCTGGATCTTCTCTACCCTGCGTTGACTCTTTCTGCAATGTGGTTTGATGGAAATGAGGTTCTTTTCTGTATTTAATGTGTCCCCTGAGCTATCGTTTTGTCAGCGTTAGGGAACCTTGTAAGTAGCCTTCTTCTTACTAGGAGCTATTGTATGTTCTTTTCTATAAGCCACTCCTCGTCCGTCAACACTTTTCCATCGCTGCATTGCCGCGCTCGTGTGTGTTCTACGCTGTTTATTATTATTATTTTTATTATTTTTATCATTATTATTATTATCTTATTGATTTTTACTATGATTTCCCATATCATGCCCTATTTCGTCGAGTTAGTAACTCCTAAACGGTGTACTCTGTTACCTTTGCTGGTATCGCGATATGGGGGACAAGGAGGAATATCTACGGTATCTGGAACAAAGGTGAATCAAAAGGGGAACAGGTGGATGGTATTCTGAGGGATTTACATAGTGATATGGACAGTAGCACCCGGCATGACGATTAGAATCGGTTGTGTGTTTTGGCCGAGTGTTCCTGCAATCTCCTGCAGGGTCTATCCAATCGTCTCGCTCTCTAAGTTGTGCGACTGTTGGGGGCTCGGATTTTTCTCGCGCCTTTTCTTCCTCTGCCACTTCTTTGGACGTCTGCCGCATCGTCTTATCACCTGTCGGCCTGTCTTCATCTGTTGACCGCTTCGTACTGTCGATTACCTCTTCTCCCTTCCAAGACGAAGCAGCAGGGGACAGACTCTCGGTCTCTCAAGCGATGCACGTATGGACATCCATTGTTCGGCTGTCACAGCGCTGGCAAAATTTGCCACTCCGCGGTTGTGGGCAGGTGGAGTACCGATGACCGCTATCACCGCAATTCCAGCAGCCATCTATTTTCACGGTCTGTTTGTTGTTTCGAAAACGGCCTTGGGGGATAGGATGGGTACGGTCGCTTGGGAGGTGTGAAGTTCTCTGGGGAGGGAGGTGACTGCCATCGTCACGAGCACTGTGATCCTTGGTGTTGCCGTATATTCGGAGTTCTGGAATTTGGTGTCGCTGGCTGCATGACGGGACGACATAGGCTAGCGACGGGGCTGGTCGTTTGCTGAACTTTGAAAGGATTAGAACCCTTTTTGTATCCTAACCTGTAGATTTCGTTTTGACTTTTGGTCGAATTAACGGGGTGCGGTAGGGAGATTTAGGACGTATTACCGGAACAGGTACCTTCTTGATAGGGGCCGTTGTCTCCTTTGAATTTTGTCGGAATTATTACTTTGCCTTGAGCATCCTCGTCATCATTGCCCAGGGACTGCTGGCGCTTCTCTGGCTCACGAGATCGCTGTGTCCCCACGAAGCATATAAATGCGTAATGATCTCCGCGGTAGAGGCGGATCTAGCCATCTTCCAGGGTACTTACGTAGACGATGCGCGCTGGCCTCCGACTTTCGTTGATCGCTTTGGTATTACCCTCCTATGGCATTTTGGGCTCGGCCGGTATGGTAGGGGGCTAATGAACCGTATTTATTGCCTTGTGTCCTATCTCTGAGTTGCTCTTCTAATCTTAACGTGTAATCGATAGGCCTAAATTGTTGTCGCAGTGCTGTCTTCAGATGTTCTAAAGTTGCCACTTTTTGTAGATTGGCCTTGCCCATGTACGAGCCGATCCCCATAAAATACTTGGTATCAATTTTAGTCTATCGGCCGCCGGAATGGCTAGACTTTCGCAAGTCTCTTATAATCTATCTATAAATTCTTCTACGTCTTCCTGCGTTGTTCTTGAATACGTTCCATTGTCTTAGCAGCTGGCACACTCGTGTCTCCTTGAGGTATGTGGTATCATACGACCTGTCCTGGTGTCAGGTTTGTGGATTCGGAACTCTGTTTAATGTATGCGGCGGTGATGGTGCTGGATATTCTGCTTGTATCTTGATCTGGGGCGGTAAGTAGTTCTTGTTGTAAATGTTGCATGCGTGCAGTACGAGCGTGGATTGATAAGTTTCCGGCCTGACTAAGAGATGGCACCACTAGGCCTACCTTGAGGTGTCGTTCTATAGTACCATCCTTAGATGGCTTGTAGCTACAGTTTCAGTCCGATCGCCATGTTAGTTTAGGTTTGAGAGCACGCTAAAGAAGACGCCTCTGTGTTTATCGTAAAAATGGAAAAACTAGAAAATCGTGTGGTCATCAAATACTTTTATTTGAAAGGGTTAACACGGAAGGAAATGAAAAAAGAGATGGAATCAACACTGGGAACATCCTCCCCATTATATTCAACCGTTAAGCAGTGGGTTTCCGAGTTTAAAAAGGATCGTGTGAGCACCTCTGATGAGCCTCGCTCAGAACGCCCCATTGAGGTTACAACTCCAGATATGATCGAAAAAATCCATCTAATAGTGCTGAAAGACCGCAGGTTAAAAATGCATGAGATAGCTGAGACCTGTAAGATGTCATATGAACGTGTACAAAATATTTTGTACCATCATTTGTATATGGAAAAGCTCTGTGTAAGATGAGTGCCACATTTGCTAACAATCGACCAAAAATTGATTCGAAGGAACATTTGTACCTCCAATTTGGCGTTGTATAAGCGTAATCCAAGCAAATTTTTGCGTCGATTCGTAATCGTTGACGAAACCTTGATCCACCACTACACTCTTGAAACTAAACAACAGTCTAAACAGTGGATTGGACCAGGGGAACCAACTTCACAGCAGGCAAAAACAATTTTTTCGGCGAACAAGGTTATGGCCACTGTTTTTTGGAATGCAAGAGGTATTATATACATTGATTACCTTGAAAAGGGTAAAACTATCACTAGTCAATACTACGCAGACTTATTGCAACATTTGAGCCACGAAGTGAAAATTAAACGACCTCATCTGGCGAAGAAAAAAAATCTTGTTTCATCACGATAACGCACCAGCGCACACGTCAATCGTTGCGATGGCTAAAATCAATGATCTGAAGTTTGAATTGATGCCGCATCCTCTCTACTCTCCAGACCTAGCCCCGAGTGACTATTATTTGTTTCCTAACCTCAAAAAATGGCTTGGCGGTAAGAGATTTGCAGACAATGAAGAAGTAATCGAAGCTGTAAATGGGTATTCTGAGGAGCTTGACGAATCAGTCTATAGAGATGGCATTACTAGACTAGAACACGGCTATGAGAAATATATCAGCCTTGCAGGAGATTCTGTTAAGAAATAAAAAAAATTTTTAAAAACGTTGTTTTTCTTGGTCAGGCCGGAAACTTATCAATCCACCCTCGTATACTGCTGCATCCATACATTATGAATATCGTTTCATGGTCTTAATAAATTATACCAGGGACTTTCTATGGTTGGTGGTATTTTCTCAGCACTAGGCAGATTTGTACTGTAAGCCGGTGGTGATGACCATTGGGCCATATTATACCGTCCAAATGGGATATTAATGGAGAAGCACCATGGTGGTCTTGTCGTAATTGTGCTTGGTTGGGAGCTCTGCTGAGTCGCGACATTCTGTGTACCCACAGTAATAGCTGTTACCGTGTTTAGTTCTGTGTAGTTTAAAACTTCATATATTTTTGAAATATCAGTATGAACCTTGTCGTTCACCTAATGCCACACGGTAGCGTTCTTTGCAAAAAGTCCGCATAGCTCAAATCGGACTAGTTTATTTCAAAGAGCTTCGATGTCATCTTTAATTTTGATGTTATGTTGTCTCGCTTCTTGAATTAATTGTTCTGGCGACATCTCCGCGAAAATCAGGACATAGTATTTTACCGATCGATCGTGAAAGTATGCATCGAAGATATCCCGAGGAAGCTAAACATCATTTCCTGCAGATTAAACGCAATACTCGTTCGGAAACATCTGGACATTGCACTCTATCATTCGAACACAAAACTCTCAATAGAAATCGTCCTGAGTCACCGGGAGATGGTATTCAACCGCTTGTATACGCCTATACAATATTTCTCTGTAGAAGCCGTATTTAATATATATTATAACCCCGAAATCGGGTTATTACTTACGGTTCACTTGCGTGTGTGTGTGGGCTCTTCCACGCTGCTGGTCGTGCACTCCGCTGAAAGGGGACGGGGATCGAAAAATGAACCACGCGGGTGATTTTAGCAGATTATTACAATATTAACGTTTATTATCATTAGCGATCTATTTACAATAACAGTCCGGTACGTACATATGGTACTGGTTGCGGGTTCCGCGACGCTACATCAATTATTTATATAATTATGCACTCATTCAACATACACGGGGACAGGGGAAACGGAACGGGACGCTCTCGATACGAAACACGTGGGAACGACGGTATAACATTACATACTATATGCTAACAAACTACTTATACGCGAACGCATTTACGACAGTACAATATTATAAAAAGGTATTACGATACTTATCACTTGGCTACACGCGATATATACACATTATTACTGATGAACCGTGAAGCTATATATTCGGGAGATCGCGGCGCGCGGGTGCGGCGGCGGGTCAGGACCTAGCTATACGCACACGTGAACATAACAATAAAAGCAAACGGCTACTTGCCGCCGACGACGATGATGCTGTCGCTGGCGCTCGCTGGTGCTGTCGCTGGCGCTCGCTGGTGCTCGCCGGTGTGAGGGCGACCGGGCGCGCGCTCTCTCTTGCTCCTGGCTGCTAGCTTGCGCGGTTCCGCGTGGCTGCGGCTCGTAGCCGCTGATGGCGTCGCTGGCTCACGGTCCGGGGCTGATGCGAGGATGTCGCCGCGTGTCCTCTCCTCGTCGACACCGGTGCACTCGCACGGAGTTTGCGCGAGGGCAAACTTGTAACACATTACCGCGAAAGGCGCACAAACTGCGGCCTTAACACTACGATTCGCAATACGATCGCGAACGGAAAATACCACGGTATTTTCAAGCGGAACGAAATAAAGGTGCGTCGGGGACGAAAGGAAAAAGCTAAATATAGGACTACGAACGACGAAAGCCAACTCAAGAACGCGAATTGACGAAGGTCAAATCAAGAATGCGAAGTTCGTTCCGAACTTTTTACTTCCTATAGCGCTTCTAGCGCCCTCGCGACTCGCGCGTATCGTTTCGCGGACACGCCCGAACACTCGCGGTTTCACACGAGCGTTCTCACCTACAGCCGCCGTTTGGGCGGTTACAAACTCCCCCTCCCAAACCGCAGGGGGGGCGCGTGATCGCGAAAGGTTGTGAAGGGTATCGGTACGCGAGACGCCAACGTCGTATATGTACTTCGTGGAACATGGTGGGGACTAACCTAGGTTGACTACATACGGTGAGAGATCACACATTCTTTGACAAAAACACGGTAGGAGGACAATACATGGTTTAGGCAAAAAGAAAAAAAACGACGACCATTGGTTTACCCTTCGCATGGGTATAAACGAGAAACAAAAAAAAAGTAATTTAGGATAACGAAAACGAAAAATGTGATTGCACCCGCTGGTGCCGCGCTTGGTCGTCGGTTGCTCGCTGTGACTCGATATAATTCTATTTATTTTTCCTATTACTACTTCCCTACGTCTAATTATAAACTAAGCCCTATTCTAACCTATTGCTAACGGGACTTATCCTAGAAAAATGTAGATTATTATTAGGTGACGAAAAAAAAATTATAACTAATATTAATATAAATCCTGTCCTAGCTACGTAGTCAGGTTTCTAACGCTCGCTTCTGTGTTTTTCTTGCAATCATTTCGCTTTCTTTCTTGCGATTCTCTTCTTCTTCTTCTGCTTGTCGCATGTTCGCTGAAAAAATTGTCGTCGTTAGTGACGTTCCTATTATCGGGGTTGATACGGCGTTGGTGGGGCAAGCAAGTAGCCTAGTTACTATGGGAGCCATTGTGCGCTCTTCTAACTGGTGCTATTGCTGTTGTCCTCACCCACCGACGCTGTGCCATCAGTGTATCTCGGCTGAGGGGTTGGCTCTGATATCCCTTTCTCTTTCAATTTTCCAGGTCATCCCTTAACACGATTCGCGCTCACTCCATATATATTTTCCATGAGGATACATGGGTATCGTTTCCACTCTTGGGACGTGGTGGGGGAATCATGGGGGTGGCCGTAGGGGAAAAAACGATAGGGGTGCTAATTCTTCCAGTTCTGCGTTGGGCGTTATTTTAAATATCAACGTTTTTATGCCTCCGCCTTTTTATATACTATCGCAATGCATAATGTATCGCTGCTCTGCCAAAATTCACGGGGCGTCATTTTATGGATTTGCTCTTGTTTGCGCCATATTATATGGGTTTGCTCCTGTCTACGCCCTCTATATATATTTGCTCCTGTTTGCGCCATTTATATCTCAACTTACTCCTGTTTGCGCCCTTTTATACGCATGTGCTCCTGTTTGCGCCATTTTATGCGCACATGCTCCTGTTTGCGCCATTTTCTGTATTGTTTATACATATGTACTTCTCTTTGCGCCATTTATACGTCATTTATACATATGTGCTCCTATTGGCCTTCGATGTTTCGTTGCGACATCAAGCCCGTGGGTCCTCTCTGCGAGACTTTGTGTATTTGACACTCAGGGTAGTGTTTCACATGTTTGTGTATGTCTCTTTTCATACCTAGCCAGTAGTACTGCTGTCCGACTTTGTGAGTGGTTTTATCCACTCCAAAGTGCCCTGAGGTCAGAGTGTTATGACACTCATGGAGGACGCGCTCTCTGTCGTTAGAGGGTACCACAAGCTTCCAGTCATCCTGGTCGTGGCCTAGCGCTTTCGCAATGTCATTTGGCCGATGTTTATACAAACGTCCATCTTTGATCGACCAATCGGGATATAACTCCGGATGTTTTTGGATCTCGGTGCTTTTCTGCCGGTACCAGTCGTCCATTTCAAGGGTGGTGAGGGTTGCGGTAGAGGACTCTGGGTTTTGAGCGGGCCTTGATAGGGCGTCTGGCACATGATGCAGTGCTCCCTTTCTGTCGACGATTTCCATGTTGTACGCTTGGAGTGTTATTGCCCATCTGGCTAAACGTCCTGTGGAGTCCTTCAATGAGTGTAACCATTTAAGGCTACTGTGGTCAGTTATCACCGTAAACTTCTCGCCGAGTAAATACCCGCGGAATTTTTCTACTGCCCATAGGACGGCTAGACACTCCTTCTCGGTGACGGTATAGGTTGCCTCAGCTGGTGTCAATGTCCTGCTTGCGTAAGCAATCGGGTGCTCTTCGCCGTGGTGGTCTTGGCTTAGCACTGCGCCTAGAGCGTAATTGCTGGCATCGGTTTGCAAGACATAAGGTTGATTCTGCACGGGGCGCGCTAGCACAGGCGCTTGCGTCAACAGGATTCTGAGCTTGTCGAAAGCTTCCTGTTGCGCTGCTCCCCAGTGCCACTGGATGTTTTTCTTCAATAATTTAGTGAGGGGCAGCTTGATTTCCGCTAGGTCCTTTATGAACCTAGCGTACCACCCGACCATGCCTAGAAAGGCCCTCAATTGTCGCAGGTTGGTAGGCCTTGGGTATTCGCTCACAGGGCGAATTTTGTCGGGGTCAGTGTGCAGACCGTCCGCGTCTATGATGTACCCTAGGTACTTGACCTCCGGGCAGAAAAACTAGGATTTCTCCTTGTTTATCTGTAAGCCTATCTCGTTCAAGCGGGTGAGGACCGCTTTCACCTCGCAAAGGTGCTGCTCGAAGGTCCTCGTAGCGACGATAATATCGTCCATATAAACGAAGACGTTCGGTTGCCACGCTGGCCCGAAAACAAGGTCCATACCTCGCTGGAAGGTGGCCGGGGCGTTCGTTAGCTCATAAGGTAGTCTCGTATATTGGAAGAGGCCTTTCTGCGGGACCGCAAAGGCGGTGACGTCTTTACTGTTCTCCTCAAGCGGCATCTGGTGGTAGGCCTGACTAAGATCTATTTTAGTCAGGTACCGCGCGTGACGCAAATTGTCCAGCAGGACATCCATATGCGGAAGAGGGTATGCGTCCTTTTTAGTGATGGCGTTGACTGCCTGGTAGTCAATGCAGAACCTTATTTTTCAGTCCTTTTTAGGGACGATTACCGGGCAGCTGCTCCACGAGCTTTCTGACGGTTCTATGATACCCTCCTCGAGCAATCTGTCAATTTCCGCATGAGCCTGCTGGAGGAGTTTGTCCGGTATTCGCCGGAGACGCTGTTTGATGGGACGGTGCCCCTGGGTGTCAATGTAATGGGGCTGCATGCGCGCCAGTTTCAGCGTTCCGGTATTTACCGGTATTAGGTGCCGTAGCACTCAGTCCATTTCTTTTTTCTCTGCGTCCTTTAATTGTGCTACCCCGTTGACGGCTGCGATAGCCGTGATAGCTTCAGCTGAGTCACGGTGTTGGGTGACGAAACGCCTGATGATTTTCTTAGGCGTGTGCCACGTAGCGTCTGCAAAGTTGATAGTCATCTTTAGCGACTAAAGTATGTCCATGCCAAGTATCATGGCGTATTTCAAGGAGGCCGATACCTTGAAGCGGGCTTTAAGCCGTTGGTTGTTGATCGTTAGTATCAGATCGACCTCGCCTTCGTCAGGACATACCTTGCCGTCCGGCATCTGCATATAGGAGCGCACCGGTATAATAGCTGATTTTACCAGCTTGCCGGGACCAGGGCCTACGTAGGATTTCCGAGCGCCAGGATCGATCAGCGCTGGGAATATTTTCCCCACCAGCTCAATGTTGAGGAAGAATCTATTTTCTTCCTCGGGTGCCTTGATGTTGGGATGTTTGTGAGTTACGTCCCTGGCTTTGGGGCAGTCGAATTCGTCGTCTGTGATATTTGGAGTCGTATTGTAGGGATTCTCGAGTTCGACTCCAGCATCCTCGTCCCTTACTCGTTTCCCGAGCTCTTCCGTGGGCTGCAGCGGGGACAATTCAATGTCGTGACATTGTTCTCGCCACAATTATAACAATAGACTTTCCGTCTATCCGGGCATCTGTCTGCCCAGTGCCCTGGTTTCTTACAAGTCCAACAGGGCCTGTCGTCCTCCCACTGCGGTCCATTTCTAGAACGTCGTTCGTTCTCTCGTGTCGGGGAACGATATTCCTGGTCTCGCCTGTCAGGCGATCTGTACGAGCGGTACTTATGATCGTCTCTGTTAGGCGATCGGTACTGTCGGTCAGGTGTTCTCCTTCTCGGTGATTCTTGGTCTCGGTGACGTGGGGGACTTCGAGAGGGGTATCTATGTCGGTATGGTGGGGACGGAGAGGGATTGCTTGGACGTGATGCCGATACAGGTGAGGGGTATCTGGATGAGGGAGGTGGTCTTCTATGGTAGGGGGACGGTGACCGATACCGTGGCGATGGACTTCTTTGTCGCCTGCTCTCTTCTGTTCGTTTTGCCGTTGTTTCCCTGTTGACTATGGGGGCCGGACTATCTCTTCGGGTGTTTCTCCGTGAGTTGTGGGAATGCGATCGTACCCTGTCGCCCCTAGTATTTGTTGAGGCGGATGGTTCACTTATCGTAACAGTTTTCTTCGGGGCCGTGTTTTTATCGTTATCGATTGCCGCCAGTCTCGATCGTCTATTCGCCCTTTCCGACGGAGAGCAGGCCGCGGTACTCACCATGCACTCGTCTTGTGCCGGTGGCTCTTTATATCGCTTTGTGAGCTCGCTCTTCAGCTCAATTTGCTGGCCCAGCAATTGCAGCTCGTCGATGGACTGGAACTCGCTTCTATTGATCTTTTCCATATACGATGGATGCAGGTTTCTATATATCCTGTCGAGCTGTGCTTCCAGTGTCAGTGCAGGTGCCATTTTATCTAGCAGGACACGTATGCCTCTGAGGTAAGAGTCAATGGGCTCTTTTGAGCCTTGCGTTCTGTCACGCAATTCCACTTCTAGGCGTAGAGTGTAGTCGATAGGTCTGAATTGACGGCGCAGCACTGCCTTGAACTTTTCCAGGGTACGCCATTGCTTATATAAGGGTCTGGCCCAGATTCGGGCTGAGCCGCCCAGTATCCCTGGAATTAGTTTCAAAATGTCAGCCGCTGGGATGTCGAGACTGTTTATCGTCTCTTCCATCCTATCAATAAATTCCTCTACGTCTTCGCGAGGGGCTCCCATGAACTGCACCTTCCACTGGCACAGCAATTGTTCAGTCCGTGTCTCCTTCAGATAGGTGTTCTCGAAGGGTCGACTGGTGTTCATGCGACTAAAGGTTGTCGGTACCGCATTAGGCGTCGGCTGCGCTCCAGCTGTTGTGTAGGGCGTACCCGGGTGTGGCATCGCGGCGTACTGCTGTAACAGTGCCGGATGGGCGAATGGCCATCCTCCGGGCAGAGGTTGCCAGCTGTTGGCAGCAGAGGGGAGATGATTATCTCCAGCGGTGTTCATGCTGCGCGCTGGTGGTGACTGCCATGGCCCGTACGGGTATCCCATATATGGAGCGTTATTCGACCAGATCGGTGCCATAGTGGCAACATGGGGTTCGGTGGAGCTTTTGTTTTCCGCATTATTGATATTAGCTGTTTCATGATCTATAAGATCGAGTGCGGTGGAACTCAAAACTTTTGATAATTCCGTCATATCTCGGTCTGTCTGTCTTGCTTCATCCTTTGCGGCGTGCCATTCCGCTGCCGTTGGTCCGAACAGCCGCCGCATTTCGAAGCGCAGTAATCTGTCTCTTACTGTAGTTAAATTCTCGTCTATTTGTATATGTTTCTGTTCGGCTTCTGTGAACAGCGCATCCTTTTGCAATTGCTCGTAAACGCTGCTAAGTCTTGCTCTTTCCTCATCTATCCTAGGTGGGGTTGTGAAAGGGGGACGACGAACGATATGGATGTAAAATAATAAAGACGACACGGTATATGTATAATAAAAATTTAAGAACAGCTGTTCGATGTGTTCTTGTTTATATGTGCTTGGAGTAAAACCTAAAAGCGTATTTTTCCTAGCCGGAGATAAAATCGTATTCTCTTCTCTTTCTGGACCTTACTATTTCCAACCAAATCGTAGCAAATTTTGCCTTTTCCAGTATATTCTGTACTCGTCTATACGCCTAGTAGTGGACTAAGTAATTACCCTAGTAAAGTTTTCTTGATTATAAAGAGAATGCTAAATGCACGAAAAAAAAATGGACTTAATTTTTAACGTAAGTAGATAATAATAAAAAAAAAAAAGTTATTATGTTGTAATCCTTTTTTCTTTTCAGGTGTGATTATTTATGAGATTGATTATGATCTTTTTTTTTCAAAGAAAATAATTATTATTCTGTGTGCTGATTTATATATACTAATGAAATTTTTTTTTCTAAAAGTGAAGTATAAAAAAAAAATTTTTTAATAGTAAATTTTTTTTTTTTTTTTTGAAAGACTGATTTATTTTAACAGTGAAACAGTAGTTCCCAATTTGTTGATAGAAAAAAAAATGTTTATCAAAATTTATTTATTGTTGGTTGTTATTATCATTATTGTTATTATTATTATTATTATGTTACTAATTTATTTTGAATTGTTGTTATCCCAGTTATCTTGACTAAGGTTGTTATTTGTCCGGTACTGCAGTTATTCTTAGCTACACCTATTTTAGAGTGCAATATTCCTGGCTGACAGTAGTTAATTCAAATAAGACTTATTGAAATGGAAGAGAAAAGATAAAATCCTCTCCCCTTTTTTTTGTAACGCTGAATTAAATAATAAAAGAAAACTCTTCTATAATTTCTTGATGTAGGTCTTCCTTCTTATATAATTTCCTCCTGTTGATTCATTTATTAATAATTACAAAAGTAATATCACACTAAAAATACATATATAAAAAAAATGTATATAGACAGTATATTTTCTCTCCCCCTTTTTTTTCACAGAAAATAATTATTTATGTTTATTTAGTTATACTTATTATATTATTTGTCAATGCTAAGAAGTTTACTTGGTTTTATTTACACGTCTAGTTTATGTTTACTATTGTTTTTAATTATATACACTCATTTGTCCTTAAAAGAAATGATGATCAATTGTTCGTTGATGTTTCCTTTGGTTTTTGGGTTACGTTATCTATATTGGTCCTCTCGTTATGTGGTTTCCTGTCTTATTATTGCTACTTTCAGCTACTATACTTACTTGGTTATTGTATCTTTAGGTGGTTTATTGTTAAATTGTTATTTATGATAAATGGTGGTAATAATCTTCAATTGGATTAATATATATTTATTGCATTACCTTGTATTCCATTATAAAGTTATTTCAATGTAGTGGTGTCGATATCACTTCTATACAGTCATTCTGCTTACTTTTATTTACTGTTATTTGAGGTTATTTATTATTAGTTAGTATTTAGCAATTTAGTATCTAGCAACTGAAAATAAAAGAATACTCACAATATTAAGAAGTTATTGTGATTAAGCGTGTGATTTCCTCCTTGCGTTTTCAATTATGTTTGTTTATATGCTCCCAGCACTATTTGTCAAAATAACTAGCTTAAAGATATATATTCATCAATATGTCAGTTAAATAATTAAATGGAGCCAGTTGTTTTCAGAAGATGAAAAGAAATTAGCGGCATTGGCTTTTCTCTTTCAATTTACCAAGTTTTCTACCATACTTGGCTACAGTCAAACTACCATCAGTTTTTATTACTAAAAGTCCTTAACTTTCTTGAAATTATTTGAAATTAATTTCTACTATTGTGGTGGATATTCTCATCTACCTCCACTTTATAAAGTCGAGAGAATTCAATTCCTTCATGGGGATTGTTCTCTTTCAAAATTCTTCCTGTGCATCTATATGTCAAACATATAGGTTATACCAGTCAAAAGAAAGAGAGAGAGAGAGAAGATCTTCTGCTACTTAAGCCCCTTTCTTTATGAAGTGTTTGTATTTAATAAAGTATTTTATGCAATATTTGTAGTAATGGTTAAAAAAAAAGGAAGCGATATCGATAGCAATGGGGGAAGGTGTCCTGTATACACTGAGTGTGGTATCCTTGTTATTGCATACGCTTGTTAGTTATAAAGTCTTACAATGCTGATGATTTCCTTGATCTTTTCTAGTCTCCAAATTGATATATATATATGTTATTTCTTCTGAGTATATCGATGAAGTATATATTTAAGATAAAACTATCTTCTATGTGCAGCGAGGGTCATATGTGGTATTGTAAAATGGTATAAAAGGTGCAGGGACGATACGATATTCATGTGCTTTTACACATAATAAGAGAGGAAACGATATATATATATATATATATATGATATATTATATAGCAAGTTAATAAAAATTTAGGGACATGAGTGGCGAGAAAGGACAGCATAATACCAAAAATCAGTTAAATGTATATGAGATATATATATATATATATATATATATATATATATATATATGGAGCATATGAGAAATATTCGTATAAAGTTAAATATAATATTAGTAATTTAAAATAATATGTAAATAATATATGTAGTAATATTGTAATATATGTAATAATATTATATAGAAATTATATAGGAATAATTTAGATTCGACTAACTGGTAATGTATGTAAAGATTTTCAGAAAAGGCTATTTATTTTGTATGTAAACACACTAAGTTTGAGAGGTATTTGACCTCGACCTTCTACTTTTATTTATGTAATTACTAAATTTATCCTTTACTGTGCTGTTATTTCAATTTTGAAATACCAGCGTATTTCCCAAGAAAAAGAGAAAGTTGTTCTCTTTTGTGTGTTTATATTTCAGGCAACAAATAGCGCATATTGCTAATATCTATGAAATTATAAGTAAAATTATAATTATACTGTTACTTATACTTTCATTATTATAAATACATATATATATTCATGTAAAATATAATATCAATATATACGTGCAAAATTTATATGAGTGTAAAATTAAAAGAAACTATTTTCAACATATCACCTTGCTTGGCTTTACACAATATATATAGAAGGGATAACGAGAAGGGATTTTTGTACATTAGCTTTAGCCCAATATTTTAATTAATTAATTATAAATTGTTAATTAATGCATTAGCACCTAGACGTGACGAAAAGGGAGAAAGGGGAGAAGCATTTAATCATAAAAACTTGTCAGTAAAAATTTCTAACACGTTTATGCCATTGCGCATTCTTCTGCGCACACTTGTGGCTGCAGTCGTCGCCTGTCCGTGTGTGCACGTGTACGTGTGTTTCGTACTTTTACTTCGTGCAGCTAGGCTAAAGGGGATCAGGAAAAAGAGTGAGTGCACGATGTAGCTCTTCTACGAGGCTTCAAGATCACTTTTGTTTGTGATACATACTTTGTGACGACAAATTATGTTCAGTATGATTTGACATACACAACCATTTTATAATAGAAGACAGAGAAAAAGAGAGAGGGGGCAGAGAGAGAGAGAGAGAGAGAGAGAGAGAGAGAGAGAGAGAGAGAGAAAGAAAGAGATTTTTTTTCCATATGTGAGAAAATAAAATTTACAAAATTCAAAAGATACCCATAACGCGTTATAGCAATGCCAAATTAACTGAAGGACAAAAAGGATAATACCGACTAACGTCACACCTTCTTTATGATAGGAATCCCAAAGTTGGATATGCCCATTCAACTAAGCTGGGCTGTTATTAATAGTTTAAGCGGGATGCTTTGACATGATTTTCGTGATTTAAGACGCCACCTACTGACCGCTGGTGAAATAGACTGCTAAGATCTTTTTCTTAGTTTATTGATGAAAGTAAATTGATTTTTAACGAAAAAAATAGCATATGTCCTTCCAAAGATAATATAGAATCTGTATGTCAAATTTTATAGCAATCGATTCAGTAGTTTTTTTGTTTATCGTGTACAAAAAAAACACACTTTCTCTTTATAAATTAGTATGATATAACAATTTTATTTATTTAATAATTGTTTTTGTTCAATAAATTACAAAATAAAATGTAATATACTAAAAATTTTAGTGAGTAAATAGACGAAATAAAACCCCTCGAGAGCTTACCACGCTCTCTCCCAACTCCATATTCACAATTGTCGAAGTCGCTACCGCAGCTCCACCAGCGGACGTGCGCTCAGTACGTGCGTACGAGAGAAAAAAAGTGAGTGAGAACGAGAGGACGTTGCAGCTGAATGAATACTTGACGGCGACGCATCTACGTCAGCTACGGAAAGTGGCCTCCTCTACTATATTGTTAGTGTCTGTTCACGCCCGCCGCGGTTGGCGCCGTCACATCACACGACGCACTCATGCTCGGCATCACCAGGCAATTCCTACGCGCTCATCTTTGTCCGTCCCCCGTATGCACATAAGCTAGTGTATATTGTGTACATACATTGACGTCGCAGAACCCGCTCGCAGTAAATAACTTGTATGTATTATCTGTGTCATCCGCGGAAATAAAATTTTGTAATTTTTACATGTGATCGAATATTGCCCTTTCATTTATTCTCCCTTTTTGTCCTCCCCGTTTTTCCCTTTAAGTCTAGCTTAAATTAAATGTATCCGTACGTAACTAACTCAGTGAGGTATATAGATATAATATAAATAAATAATTTCATCAATCAGAAATCCATAAAAGCTTATTCATAGCTGATGTCAAGCAAAAAATTCAATTATGAAAAATACTTTGATGAATTTTATGTATTAATTTTAATCATAAATATTTGTAGTTATATATAGATATACACACACACAGACAGATATATATATGTAAATTTGTGTGTGAGTGCGTGCGTTCGTGCATGTCTGTGCGCGTGCGTGCATGCGTGTATATGTATATATATATATATATATATATATATATATATATATATATAAGCACAGATTTATGATTAAAATAAAAATAACAATATTCATCAAACTATTTAATGCTTTACTTGTTTGTGTCACAATAATTTAATGTTTCACTTGTAATTAATTATGAATAATACTAATTAATAAATATTTTTTATTGGTCTTACAGTCCAATCAATTTCAACCAAAAATAAAATAAAATAAAAATAAAAATAAAAATAAAATAAAAATAAAAACTAAAAAATAAAAAATAAAAATAACAATAAAAAATAAAAAATAAGAAATACAAATAATAAATAATAAAAATAAAAAATAAAAATTAAAAATAAAAATTAAATTAAAAATTAAATTAAAATGATAATGACAGTCAGACTGTCCTTGTTTATATTCACCCCCGTAGACTAATCTGAAAATAAAATATTAGCTGAAAAAATTCTTTGTTAGTAAAGTGCAGTCTGACTGTCCCCAACACCCTTACCTAATTGAAGACTTGTCCAACGTTTCGAGCTCGCTACGGCTCCTCATCAGGGACTGATGACTCATCAGTCCCTGATGAGGAGCCGTAGCGAGCTCGAAACGTTGGACAAGTCTTCAATTAGGTAAGGGTGTTGGGGACAGTCAGACTGCACTTTACTAACAAAGAATTTTTTCAGCTAATATTTTATTTTCAGATTAGTCTACGGGGGTGAATATAAACAAGGACAGTCTGACTGTCATTATCATTTTAATTTAATTTTTAATTTAATTTTTATTTTTAATTTTTATTTTTTATTTTTATTATTTATTATTTGTATTTCTTATTTTTTATTTTTTATTGTTATTTTTATTTTTTATTTTTTAGTTTTTATTTTTATTTTATTTTTATTTTTATTTTTATTTTTATTTTATTTTATTTTTGGTTGAAATTGATTGGACTGTAAGACCAATAAAAAATATTTATTAATTTGTATATGGGCAGTCGACAGAAGTACAATTCAATTGTTATGAATAATACTTCCATAAATTATTTATATACAAAATAACATAGAGAGAGGAATAGAAAGAGCGAGTAGTTTACCTTAATCGGTAAAATCGTATTAAAATTAAAATTTGAGGAATAAATATTAACTGTAAATAAGGTTTTTCCAGCAGTCAGGCATGTTACTAGGTGTTGATATTTCTTGGCATAGCAAAAGCAAAAATAAATTTTTCTTGTAATCGGATGCATGAATAATCAGTATTAAAAGTATATGTTAATTTAATTCTAATACAAAAAAATAGAAAAGAACCTGGTAAATACAAGATTGATAAAATGAAATATTCTAAATTTATTAATTAAAACGATCGACCCGTGGTGCATATGTTGGCGGAGAAAATTCTCTGCGCTGATTACGCGAGCCTCGCAATACGCGTCAGAGACAGAGAGAAAAAGAGAGACAGAAGAAAGAGGGAGAAATGTGGTACCCGATGCAAAAGCGCCACATTCCGACCATGTGCGCCGAGAGTATTAAGGTATTGACCGAAAATTAGCCGCTAATCAGGTGTGGTGGGAGATCGCTGCCGTCAACAGCGCTGGAACACTTATAGAGAGACGCGATGAACAAGAGGTTATGAAGAATGCAGTTCGACACGGGGTGGAGTGCAGTTCGCCACAGAGTTTAGTGTAGTTCACGAGGGGGGTTGTTGCAGGTTGCGCGAAGCATGTGTTTTCTCGCCGAAATAACGAGTGTGTGAGCGAATTGCAACGCGCGACACGCGAAGATGGCGTAAGGAGTGGACGTGACATTTGACGCGCCGTGGTGACAATTGGAATTCAGCAGAGCAGAATTCCACTTTCGAAGTAGAAACTCCAGCATGGCAGAAGTGGGTGTGATAATAGCAAGTGTTCTAAATATCAAATAATACATATATATTTAATGTAATAATAATAAATAAATTGTGCCCGTGGTACGGGAGAAAATTAAAACTAAAGTGCTAGAAATAATTTTATAAAATAACGCCACGTCACATGTAATATTAATACATTGACAAAATCAATAAACGGGTTTATTGTTAATAATATTAGTATATCAAATTATAGAGATAAAATTCATTTAGAGATAAAATCTTTTAATGTATCTTCTTCTGTACGTTCTTAATTCATCTCGAGGCGGCAGCAGTGACAAGTTGAACGAGAAGAACAATTTTTTTAATTTTCAATAAAATATTTATACTTTTTTTACTTTTAAATATAAAAGATATCATCAATAGAAATTAAAATTGTTTGCACAAATAACTAAAAAATGTTGAAAAGTATCTGGAAAAATGTAAGTAGAATGTCGTTGGATTTTGGAATCTCGAGTACAAGCGCGATAGAATTTCATTACTTAAAAGTTTAACAGTTCATAAAAATATTTTGGAAAAAGAATTTACATCTGAAAATAAAGCGCGGTAACTATATTAGATAATTGAGAAATATATTTATATGAAATCATTCTTTAACAAATCGTAAACCAAATTGAACGTGACATTTTATAATAGTATGCAATTTTTTACAGCTTCTATACGTATAAATTAGGAATACGTACTTCAGGATTGTGCTTGAAATTTTTTTTCGCAAATATAAGATGAATTTTTTAAAATTTCGTAGATATACTTTAAAATATAATACTTTAAATGATTTACTCAGAATATATTCATCGCATGAATATATCTAAATTATTCACGTTACACATTCTATAAACTAATTTTCAGGTGAATGAGAAAAAAATATTCATTTGTAAAATTTTTAAGCATTAATTACATATTGTTTCAAATCATTGTAACATGCCTGTTTCTCAACTGAAATCAACTTTGAACAAACTATTTTAATCTGATATTCTCATCTACAAAATGTAGTTTGAAAAATTATGTGACTATTAAATCAGAAGTTATTAAATATTTTCAAAATATGTAAGTTTTGTAGCGCGCGGTCCACGCTGCACATCCGATTATCGTACTAGTAGACAAATTGACTTTACAAGTGATTGGTTTGGCCAATTAAAAATGTATAGATATTTATCGTTGAACGTATCGCATGTGTTCTTCATTTGATTATCTCAAAAATCTATTTTATAAAAATATTGTGTCTATGTTACATCAGCAACTATTCAATATGTAAGCCGCAGCAAGCTGTACGTGTGTTAAATTTCTGAGATGCTCGTATATATTTTTCAACTTTAATTTTTATTATATTATATGATAATTTGGATGTGTTTATTGAATAGGTTTATGACTAGGATGATGAAACGGCTCTTTCAATTTTCAATATTGAATGAGCTTGTCACTTGCAATTGCAGCAAAAATGATTTTCCTATTACTGGGAGATTGAAAATTCTGGCGTTGGCTCCGGATAGAGACGCTGCCTAAATTGAACGCGGAAACATTTAATAATGTTTTATCCAATAGATACACCAGTTTTTAAAAAAATAGATTATATAGATGAGAGAATAGAAAACACAATAATAGTTATCACAATAAATTTCAGTTGGTTGCGAACATGTTAGATTTATTTCACAATTTCATTGTTTATATTTTTAAGTTTTTAACTTTAAACATTTTCTTTTAATTCCCGTTCAAAGATTACATAGCAAAGTATATAAATGAACAAATTTCGGCATTGATGCGATTAATATAGGTCGAGACAATCAATTTCAAGCATGAAGGTTATAGAGTAAAACGACTAATAATTTTCAAATTCATTTGTAGATATATTCGAAAAAAAAATTTTTCATCAAAATTCTAAAACAGGCCTTCATTAATTTTATATCGGGAAGCTGTAAAAAATCAAGACAATTTTAAAATATCGAGTTATTTTCAACAATTACTGCAATTACTGCAATCGAGTTGCCAATATAGAGTTTTTGAAGATGATATTTTCACCGCGATGCATTATACAAAATTAATTTCAAAAACAAAAGTTCCTGATATAGATATATATGTATTGGACAGTTAAAGTATTAAAACCATATATAGAAGATGTAATTGAAAATTTTGCAAATTATGGAAATCTATAGAAGAAGAAAACTGTGATAACACAAACAAATGAGTAGAAACAAAAATGTACGCGTCGCCAAAATGTACGAAAGAATTTTACTTGGTAACGTTCAAGCGCAAAATTTTAAATGAATTGTCTGCTATTAAACGTTTTATATCGAAATCTGTCATTGATTATATCTTTTTTTAGTTGATAAAAAGTATAGTGGTTTCATACTACAGCAAATTAAAAAATTCATCATTTGGTCCTTACCTGGTTTCTCTCTCGGGCAAGATCTATTCGCTCTGTTCTCTCTTTATTTTGTCTTCTTCTTTCTTTCTACTTCACTCCTGGGCTACGCTCCTTTGCTACCTACGATGCACTCAGTACTTGTTCAACTCTTTCACATGAGCCGTTTCTATTCTCCTCGCGTCTCCCGTGGCTAGTACGTATACCGTCGGCGATTTCACCTCCGTGATCTCGAATGGCCCTTCGTACTATGCCAATTTTGCTGAAAATCCTTGGGCTACGTTGGACGTACTTGGCGCAGTACGAGGTCGCCTACGGCGTATCTGATGTCGCGTCGGCCTTTCTCATAGTGCTGAGTTTGCTTCTCATTGGCTTCGTCGATATGGCGTGCTGCGAGGTCGCGCAGAGCATCGAGACGCTTCATGTGGTCCTGCCAAATCTCAGGGCTCACTTCACTACTAGGCCTCCTGTCTCTACCTCTCGGCGTAGGCTCTTCAACGGGCTGGGATGTCTCCCGTAATTTAAGAACGCCGGCGTCACCTTCGTGCTTGACTGCTCAGTCGTATTGAGGGCGTGACGCAGTTCATGCAGGTGTTGATCCCAGCTCTTATGATCGCTTCCGACAAACGTTGCGATCATTGTCTTCAGTGTCCGGTTGCTCCTTTCAAATGGATTCGCCTGAGGATGATATGGTGGTGTGTTTTTTTGTATACTTTTTTATCAAACTCCTTCCCGTTGTCGGTCAGCAGGTAATCTGGAGTTTCCCATCGGAAGAGATAGAGCTCTTCCAAGGCTGGTGCGACTGCCTTGCCGTCCGCAGTGCGCAGAGGCTTTATCTGAATCCATCGGGTAAACAGGTCTTGAAACACCAAGATATAGCGGTACTGTCCTTTACTCTTGGGGAACTCCATCATGTCTGCTGCCACGACCGCACACGGGCGTTCTACGATTCTCTGACCGATAAAGCCTGCCGAGCCTGTCTGCGACACATCTCTGACACTCTTCACAGCTGCCCACGTATTCGTAGAGATCGCGCCACACTTCTCGCCAATAGTACTCGCGGGCTATTTTTGATAAGTCTTCTCGACTCCCATAAGCCCTGACGTGGTTATTCTATGCGCGTCCTCCAGTACTCTTTTCCGGGCTTCGACCGGTACCACGAGCCACCATCCTTCCTGAGAGAATTGGATGGGATCAAGTCACCGATCTTTATGGTGCTTGTAGAGTAGTCCATTCTCGACCCTCCAGCCGACGAACTTGCTGAGGTTACTTTGCACCTCCTGTACTCTCTTCCGGTACAGGGGTCGTCAATTTTCTACAAGGCAGCAACCTCGTCCTCTTTACCTACTCCTCATGATAAGGCGTAAGGGATGTGGTGCATGGCTCCTTTACGATGAAATATTTAGAAACTCCATTGTTGCCTCTTTAGTACGGATCTCGCTAGCCGTTCGGTTGACTCTCTTAAGTTCTGGAACCATCGCAAATCGCTGTGATCCATTATGGCCTTGAAATGGTAACCTTCAAGGTACGGACGGAGTTTCTTGATAGCCCAGATGAGTGCTAGGCACTCCTTCTCGGACTTCGTATAATTTCTCTCAGTTGAAGTTAATACTCTGCTGACGTATACGATGGGGAGCTCTCCATCCTCGAACTCTTGTGTGAGCACAGCCCCAATTGCATAGTCACTCGCATCACTCTGGACGGTGAACTCGCGCACAAAATTAGATCGCGCTAGCACAGGTGTTCGTGTCAAGGCTATCTTCAACGTCTGAAATGCCTCCTCCTTATCCTCGCCCCATATCCATGCTTGGTTATTTTTCAGGAGCTTACACAGCGGCTCTTTTATCTGCGAGTCATGTTTGATGAATCGGGCATACCACCCTACCATACCCAATCGTCGGAACTGCCGCTTATTCTTGGGTGCTAGGTCTTCCAGGATGGACGTGACCTTCTCCGTGGTCCAAGTACGCGAATCTGGTGAAGTCGAACACCGCTTTTTACAGTGGATTTGCAGTCACGCATCAACCAATTTCTGCAGTACTGCTTTCAGATACTTGATATGGTCCTCAAAGCTCTTGGTCACGGCGATGATGTCATCTAGGTACGCGAACACCCAAGGCTCGTATTCGGTCCCGAACAACACATCCACGAGTCGCTGAAATGTCATGGGCGTGTTCGTTAGCCCGAACAGCATCCTCTTAAACTACCACAGTCTCGAGCCTGGTACGGCAAAAGTTGTGTAGTGTTTACTGTTTTCGGTCATCGGCATTTGGAAATACACCTGTTTTAAGTCGATGATCGAGATATACAGGACTTTCCGTAGCTTGTCCAGAATTGGATCGATGCTCGGTATCGGATAGGCATCCTTCTTCGTCCGTTTGCTTAGGTTTCTGTAGTCTGTACAGAATCTATAACCTCCGTCTGACTTCTTGACGATCAGGGGCGCGTTACACCAGTCACTCACGGACTTTTCTATAATACTTTCTCGGTACATTCTCTCGACCTCTTTTTGCGCTATCTGCCACATTTTCGGTGACATGCGCCTCGGATGGTGCTTTACCGGCGTTTCGTCCTCTACGATGATCTGGTGCTCGGTGAGGTTCGTCATGCCGCTCTCTCATTGACTCTGGAGTATCTTCTCCACTCGCCTCTCTGTCTCTTGTTACTCTGCGGGTCTCAGTTCTGAAATGCCTGCACACTCGACTATAATTTGTGCTCTCTCATCGTAAGTTCAAATTCAAAATTCAAATTCTCTCCACTCTCCTTCTCGGGCACGCTATAATTCACGGCCTAACTTGACTTCGATATACCACGCATATCAGAAATCCATGCCATGAATTACATCGTGGTCGAGAGCGTTAAGTGCTCTTACCCTCACATAATCCTCGTGGCCTCGGTCTCCCATCGCTCCTTTGACTGTTGTGCACGACTTCTCTAGCCGATCTCTATATCTGGCTGTCAGTACATGTCCGAAGAGTGTATAATAGCTCCTGGATCGAATAATGCACGGTATATCTCTCCTCCAATGCATATCCTAATATATCGTCGGTTCTCCGTCCGATTTCCGGCTATCTTGTCCCTCGCGGGCTGTGCGGGGCTAGTCGGCTCCTCGATTTCCGCTGGCCTATTGTCCTCCTCATACTCGCCACTCTCGTCTAGTTGACACCGCTCCCTCGTTTTTACCGTCTGCAAGGCTCTCAGGCAATCTCTCTACGATGGCCCAGCTTCTTTCCAGTAATTCAACTCTTGACTCTTGCTTTCGACTGAATGATGTACAGTCTCTCCCATTTCCTGGACTGCAGAAGGTGGTTCAACCAGCTTATCAGTCCACTTGACAGAAAGCCGTTGCTGAGCCACGTCTCCACGCTTGCGGGCCGGATAAAATTCGCGAGCTCCGATGTTTAAGGTAGAGTCAACTACTTTGCGCACCCGCGCTCTTGTTTTCCCACTGTGAGCGTCCTGCCGCACAGTTCGTACATGTCTAGAACGTCACACCACGCGTTGGGCAGACTTGACAAATTTCTCCTTTTATTATCTGTTGCTTTGACCATGACTTCCGTCGGCACTGTGCTGAACTATGCTCGACTTGGTGATATGTAAAGCACTGTCGACGCGGGCATTCTGCCGCTCGGTGACCGGTAAGTGACAAGTATAGCATGCGCAGGCAACCGTTGACTCCTTTGGCGTGGACGTAGGTCTTCTCTCGGACGCATTCTCAAATTGCGTCCGTGGCCTAATTTGCGACTTATTCGCAGGTCGCGATGTCTATTCTCTCGACCATTTGATCGGTCCTTGCGTGCCACCTAGACTTTTATTTATCTCTCGAACATTATTGTTCGATAGTCAACTCTTTACAATCTCTGCCGAGGTCTCTTGCTTTGGGCTATTGGTAGGCATCCTATTCTCCTCGACTGCGGCGACTTGTCGATCTCGTTTCTTCTGTCGTCTTCGACGCTCTTTTCTGCTGTGACCTCAGTTCGTATCACGCTCGGACGAACTGCTACTGGACGATTGGCTCTTCGTGTCCAGAGAGGCTGGTTTCTTTGACCTACCTTTAGATGCATGGTATACCGTTTGCTGTATTTGGCATTTGTCCTTCGGTGGAGGCAGAGGATATCTCTTATCATAGTCGATTTCCCTTTCGAATCTACGACCCTACTTCTCTACTTGACCCAGTGAATATATCACTTTTTCTCTTAGAAATTTTCTATATATCGGCCGTAGGTTGCGATAGATTATCTTCAATAGCCGTCACACCGAAGGTTTCCTCTTGAATCGACAGATAATGATGTTTAGCCTTGCCAGATACTGGGTGATGGTTAAACCATCACCTTGTGTCTGTACTTTCAGTTCGCCCCATAGTTCCTCCGCATCCAGTGACTTCGAGTACTGGTGCCGTAGACGATACTTAAAGTCTCTCCACGTATGCATTTCATTTCGAAAGCTTCTAAACCAGCTTCGAGCTCCCCGGCGTAAGGTGCATGGCATGGCTTCCAGCAGAGCTTCTTCCAATATTCCCAAACTTCTTTGGCAGTCGATCAACTGTTCTAAATATTCTTCCGGGTCATCATAGTATTCACCTGCAAATTTTATTCTCCAGTTTTGTAGTGTCCGCATGTCGCTATGTAACGTTTGAGGTGATCGCTGCTTTCTCTCTTGCGGCCTTTCTCTCACCGGGTTTCGTGCGGACTTACATTCCAAATGACTTCCGTCAGTCTGACTTTCTTCAGTACTGTTCTTTGCAGGCCGAGACGCCTGGCTCTGACTGTCCGATGACTCCTCGGATGAGCTATAACCTCTGAATCATTGGCCGGATGGTGATTCGATATGCTACCGTTTATGCACCCATCCTTTCGAGTCTACCGCATTTCCTTTCGATTTCCTGATTTCTCGTCTATGTTTCGTGCTGGCATCTTCTCCATGAGTTCTAGCGGGCTCGTTCGATGGCGAACTGTCTTTTTCATTTCTTACTTTCTGTTTCGTTGAAGCTACGCTCCATTGTGTTATATTATGAGACTGACGGATGCACCAAACGTATCATCTGTTCCGTACCTTCCGGCGTCGGGATCTCCATGGGTACCCGCTGCAGCTGTGTCTCGCGGGCTAAGCTCGTTTGTAATCCCATCAATCGCGGGTCGAGACCGTATGTAGGGATCCATCCGGATGGCCAGTACGCTTCATTGCTTCGAAATGGTGCCCATGGTGGTAACCCTCTGTGTCCAACTCTCTGCGTCATGCCAGAGACTGCTCCTGTCACCGTTGGCATGATAGGCCGGGTGATCGTTGTAAATGGCATTTCGCTGAATGCCGTCGAGAATGACGTCGTAATCGTCGTGGTTACCTCCGTCCGACCAAACCTAAACGCTGATATACTTACGGCCTCCGCAATGGTGATGGACGAGCTTGCTCCTAATAGCGGCATATCCTCTGCCTTCTGAATGTCAGACCGTCTTCACGGCTGGTAGCATATCTTCAGCCGCATCATCGCCTGTGTTTTCATCCCATTCTGGATACCACGGTACGTCTTTTCGAGTTGCGAGCGCTTTGTACGCGTATCGTAGCAGTCGCTCTGCTAAGACCGGTATATCTCCTCTTGGGATAAGGTGTAGCTCTCTTAGCCTATTCGCTAGGCTTTCATGACTCTCAGCTCTTCAGTCTCTAGCCTATGCCACATATCCCTATCACCTATGAGCATTTGTCGCATCAGTCTCTGATATTGCTCCGATGCTGTTACTTTACCCCCTGACCATTCCATCTTGATCCGCGTCCATTTATTAACTTAATGTTGAATCGATTAGTTATATATATATATATATATATATATATATATATATATATATAATACTTTAAAATTTTCTTCTCACACATTTCAGCTTTATTAATGGGTCGCAAATAATTGATCTTGAGAAAGTGACAAAAAAACGGGAAATATATCGGGCACCTCCTCGGTTTGCTCTCGGGCCAACCAAATGAAGCGTATTTAGTAGAATATATACCCGATTGTAAATCTAAACGATAGCTATATAATTATATTTATACTACCCCTCAATCTTTTACTGGAATACCTGTCTCGATGAATCAAAAACGAATAATACTTAGATAAAGTATCCCCGGTAGTACTTTAATCATTTCAATTTATGTAATTCAAGTCTATCAATACAATCTACTTTTAGACCAACAGAACAGTCCGCAACCATAGATCAAGACCTCGATTATTAATACACTTCATTGATTTTATAGTCTAGAGGCTCATCTATCTAGTTATGTATTAAATCTATTCAATCTTAAAATATCTATTAAAATTACAGTATCTATTAAAATGTATTATCTATTAAATCTTCTAACACCCCAAAACAACTAAAGGAAATAATTTTGAACCTACGGAATATCCCCACAAAAAAAATGTATCAACAAATATTTATTTATTTGGTCACACTATTAATTTGCCCTTCCGATCACGATCATTAATAATCTCACTTATAAAAGTCATCAATATTAAAAATTAAATTAATAGTAGTGACATCATATATTATTCAATTAATTTTCTATATTATTCGATCATATTTGATATATTATCATATATATTCATGGCGATGAAAATTTTTGTAAGTCCAGCGGCTTGGGCACTTAGCCTCCGGGGCGAATAGATGAAAATTCCACTCGGCCGTGACTACTGCACCGACCTATTTCTCGAGCAGCCAGCGGCGGGCTGTCTGGCCCACTCCTAGCCACTATACTGACGCTCTCTCTCTCTACCGCGGAGCTAACTCGGCCGGTCGCCTAACGTCGACGGCGGCGTTCGCGTCGCACCTCACTCCTCTGCCGGTACGCTCGCAAAATGGCGGTGGTCGCCTTGCGCGGTTCACGTCGCGTCTACTCGGTGACACACTTCCGCCCGCACCTGCGCAACAATGGTGGACATCCCGTGCTACGTGACCGTAATAGGTTATGTCCTCACGCACTACCGTCCTCCCCGTTCAGCGATGTCCCACGTTGGGTGCCACTGTGACGTTGTGGCCTTTGTCCTAGCTCGTCGGCTTCGGGGTGCTTCGCACTTCGTTCTCTACGAGCACTTCACGCGCGTCTTTCGTCTTAAAATCACGTCTCTAGGGTTACTAACTCACTCTCAATCAATCGTTACTGGGTCGGAAAGAAAAACCCAGGAAACTCTGTATATCTCGGCGGTCGAACGCGTAATAATCCATCTCTTCTCGGCGCGTCTTCCCCTTCTTCCTCTCTTCGCCGGGTACTGCTCATTTCTCTCGCTCTTTCGCGCGGCGGCGGCATACGTTTCTCGCATTTGCTACCTATACGACGCGCGCGCGCGCGTGGGTTCAGGCTTCTAATCTTTGCTCCTCTCTTCCTGCTGTAGTTTCGTTCGGCAGCACCTCGAAAGAAAGAGAAAATGGCGATTAGTCGCTAATACGCACACCTTCTTGCGAGGCACCCGGGGCAGAGGCCGTCACTCATTGTGCCTTTCGTCACAATTTATATATATATATATATATATATATATATATATATATATATATATATATATATACATGTAGGAAAAAAGGTCGCTCAGTTATAGCGTTTTTCAAAGCTTTTCGTTCTGGCTGAACTTTTCTTTTATTTGTACATCATTGAGACGTTTGTGAACCTCCAGTTTAGAGTGGGTTGCGAACCACTGTATACATGTATACACTATCGGATATAAAGTAATTAAATAACATAAATTAACTATTAATGTCACTAAAAAGAAAAGTTTCAGATTAACAAAAACGCATCAGGCACCAATAGACTCGACTTGCCAAACAAAGCGCTGGAAAGAAAAATTTAATCAACGTTATAAATTATCTTGTGTATTACTTTAAAATAACTTTACACAAAGTATAAAATAAGATATAATACAATAAGTATTCTGTGTATTATACTTCCTAATCATTTAAAAGCTTTTGTTTATAATCTATTATATTTAAAAAATGAAAAGTGTTTCCTAATATGATTTCATAGTTTATTACACATCAATATAGGAGTTTTAAGTAAAATCTCTTTAAAATTCTTTTATACAAAGTATAAAATAATGTGAATATAGTATATATGACATTCTAACAATTGAAAAACTCTTCTCTATAATGCATTGTATTTATATAAATGATATTTTTTTGTAACCAGACTTCACAGTCACACGTAAATATTCGTCATTCTTAAAAAAAAGTTATAACATAAGCTGGTAATAACACAATATTTCAGTATTATATTCAATTGGTTTTAATTTGAACAAAAGAAAGTATTAAAATTAATTTTTACATAGTCAAGTATATGTAAATATGTATGATTACTAATTCGAGTAAGTTTCGTAATTATTACGAAATTTGAACAAAAGAAAGTATTGAAATTAATTTTTACATAGTCAAGTATATGTAAATATGTATGATTACTAATTCGAGTAAGTTTCGTAATTATTACTTATTATTATTCAATGAAAAAAGTTACTTATTAATAGTGTGCTAGGAGAAAATATTCGAAATAGTTGAAAATAAAGTAAAAGATAACATTCGCATTATTCTTTTCAATATTTATAGTATATATTTAAAATAAAAAGAAATTATAATTAATAGAAACAGAAATAATTTATAAAATAACGGCATCGAAATATAATAATACATTATTATATTTCATAATCGAGATAAATATAATATTACGAGCATTTTATTTGATTTCGATTTAATTATATATAATCAAAGTCGCGATCTTCTCGTTGTGTAGACAGCAAGGCATTAAATACAGTTACTTAAATAGAACTATCTATTTTAGCGAACAATGGAAATGGAAGGACCAAAGGGACGATGAAAGGCGCGACAATTTCCCATGAAATAAACATCGTCCACTCATTTGATTATATTTTTTATAGATTTTCTTTTTTTCATTTATTATTATTTGTAAAATTTTAGAATTTCTTTTTGAGAATAAAAAATTTATTAAAAAAAAAAATAGTAAAGTCAACAAAATTTTATTTTGAATTCCAACTCCACAAAAAAATTAAAGAAATAACCAGATTTAAGTCAAAAATCTCTCGTGGCTTGAGCGAGAAAGAAAAGAATTAAAGTTAAAGAGAAAATTTTTAAACAGATTTTTTATTCTCACTTGGCAGCGGGCTGATTGGCCGAGGATCCACGCGGGCTGAGGGTAGATCGAAGAATAAAAATATAATTAACGAAAATATAGAACTTTTACTCAAGTGAACCTGATTGCACGCTGAGTAATCGGGGACAATGGCGGAAGGAATCGAAGTCGAGCTTGCAGAAACCGGCAAATAATTGAAATAAACAGGTCTTACTGAGTGAAAGAGGAAAGAACCCAGTCGCGGGCTGACTGAATGTTTACCGAGGCGGTCTGAGTCGGAGTACTTTTCACAGAGTACCCTTGTTGCAGTGCCTATACAGTCACTTATTTATAACGCGGGAATACAGTACTATGAACATATAATTTAAAAATTATTTTGACATGTACTTGCAGGCCCGGCTCTAAAAACTTTATAGTAATTTAAATGATTAAAAGATATTTTGGTAAACAAGGGAATTATAGATACTACATTATTTAATTTTTTTAATTACAAAATATTTCTCGGTGTAAAATTACACATGATTTCTCTGTGAAATCATTCAACTCTTACACAAATTTTTGGAAAACCGTTTAAATTATTATTTTCTAATAATAATTACTATTAGCGTTAATTTGCATTAATTAAATTAATTTGTTAATATTGTGACGTCTGGGCATATTCGCCCATTGGTGCACATCAACTTTATCCGAAGCGCACATGTATATTTTTATATATACGCATGTGTGCCTTCGATGTACCTTGGCTTTGTTTCGAGTCTGGAGTTTCTTCCACTAGCTCGGAATTATTAAACAATTGAGAAAAAGGAAAAGAAAATATAGCTATTTTCGGTTTATTTTAAAATGATTCCTATGTTTATTTATATATGTTACTGCTCCTTGACTGATCGAGACTGCTTCTTCTACTGGACTGCGACTGAGACTGAGACTGACTGATGCTGGACTCGCTGCTGCTTCTGGACTGAGACTGGGACTGAGACTACTTTTTTGTGAAACAATCGGGGCCTTATATACCCGATTTTTCTATAACCATCCGCAATCCCTCTCTCTGCTCCTCGTTTTTATGGCTTATTTTATGTGTTATTTATTTTTCTTATTCTTAGCCTTAATATTAGTGTAATTTTATAATTTTTGTTCGAAACATGTGTTACTATGTTTATGCTAACTATTTATTTTATTTACAATGTGATTTAATTGTTACAAGTACTGTTTTTACCGTAAATTAAACATTAAAAAATTGTACACTAGCGCATCGCTAATGTACATATTGCGCTACTTAAAAGACCTTCATCGGAAAACATACGCTTCTGACGTATGAGTTTGCGCAAGCCAACACCTTGTTTCGGCGGTATTACGAAGTTGTTTTCCCCGCCCAAATAAGATGATGACATGTTCTATGAGATTTAGTCATTTTTTAATTTCGACTTTACTTTCATTCTACAAAAACTTATTACTTATATATATATATATATATATATATATATATATATATATTTGTTTTATTTTTATTTTACTTTATTCTACAAAAACTCTAGTTTATTTATTTATATATATTGTAACGGGGTGGGATCGATTGTACGAACTCCCGTTCGAATACCGACGCGCGGCCGTTCCCGTGCGGCCCACGCGCAACCCACCTAGCTCTGGCTTTTCTCCGTGCGGGAAATCTACACCCGTCGGCAGCGGAGTCTCGGCGCGCCGCGACGCGCCGGCCCGTTACAAAGAAAGAAGTCGGCCCGTGAATACGCGGGCCTACTCACCTATCTCGTGTGTGGTGCTCTGACAACGAGCACCACGTCCGCAGCAAGCTCAGATCGCACGGCGGAAGGACTTCGTCGTGCCCGTGGAGGTGGGGGGATCCTGCGTTCAATATCGACGCGATGCTAGGAAACGATCAGGGAAAATAGGAGTCGATAGGGAGAAGGGAAAAAAGCAGCGCGGAAATAGACGCAGACGTATTGACGAAGTACGGAATTTATTTCACAGCGCAAGCTCTCCTCGTACAAGCTCGAAAGTCGCGAAGCTTACGCGCCTACGGCAAAACACCCGAAGAACGCGAGCCACAATGCGCGTGCATGCTCTCTCTCTCTCACGCAAACTCGTCCACCCGCTGGCGGGGCGCCTCGCAAAGGCGCACACGCACGGACTCACCTGTGTGAGAAGGGGCGTCCCCCAGGAATATCGGCGTCGACGCCGGACTGTATGCACAACCACTCGCGGGCGCAGAACGGCAGCGGTCCGCCTACACTGTCTGCGCGGATGCCGCACGAACACGAACACTCGTTCCGGCGACGCTCGACGATGGCACGCGTAGCAGGACTTCCTGCTCGGGTCGTTGGCGCTGGCAGTCGCTGACTCTTGCGGGTGGTCTTCCCGGTCTCGCCTGCACTGGCTCCCCTACAGCCTGGGACGCGTCGTTATGCACGGCGTGGGCTTTTGCGCGAGTACCGGCTTTCTCCCGCAACGTCTCGAACACGTGCGCAAAGCCCCGAAAACAAAACCTTCGTTTCCTATGCGGCTCGGACGCACGTGGCTTCTTGCTCCTCTATCGAGACACGACTCCCCAAAAGAAACTACTCTTTTCTCCGCGACGACTCCGCTCCCCCCTCTCCCCGCTCTGCCCTCCTTCGCCGGCCGGCCGGCCGGTCACATCGAGGTCGTGCAATGTTTATGTTTGGCGCACGCCGCGGCAGACGAGTCGCATTTCGACTGCGACCTTGTCACAATATATATATGTGTGTGTGTGTATTCGTGTATATATATGTATATATATATATATATATGTATATATTTATATATATATATATATATATATATATATATATATATATATACACGTATATATATAAATATATATATTTTAATGTAATACATCTATGTTATATATTGATGTTATATATTTTTATTTGAGTATTAAAATTAATAATATTTTGTTGTGATTATTAGATCGATGTTACACCCCTTGCGTAAAACGGTTGCTAGAAGTATGCAAACAATCATTCGCCTCTGTTAAGGCAATGCGGCACTAAGTAGTGTACATATGACAAAAAATTTTTTGCTCCCCATTCGATCTTCGTATTCGCCCAGAGCAGTATGTCTGTAAACGAGGGAAAACCTAAGGAAAAAAAAACCCCGTGGGAAAAAATCTCCATAGGAAAACCACGTTCGAAGATGTGTGGGGTTCACATGATTCTTTGTATCGCAAGTTACTCTACTTACATTAATACGTGTCAAAATTTTTATGCGAAATTCGATATCTGGAAATTATGGAAATAAGAAATTTCCTTTTATTTTTTCGTCTAATTCTGGAAAAGTAGCGTGAGTTGAGAATTTATTTTTATGGCTTTGCAGAAAAAAACGTTTGTTTTTCTGTTGTCTCGTTCAATGTGCTTAGTACTGGTTCTGGTTTGGGTTCCGGCTCTAGCTCTGGTTGAGCGATAATTTCGTGACTGTTTCCTGCCTCTTGTTTCGTTGGTGATTGTTTAAGGGATATGAAGAAGTGTTTTGCCGTGCTCCAAATGGCTGATAATAAGTATATGGACCAACCGTATACGCGATGAAGGGCGTATCCGTTGAGTACAACCCCTATGAACGTTTTTATCACGTGTATGATTACCAGGACTGATATTATCCCCACGCTTGCAGATCCCAAGGTGATAAATTTATTCCATAATATTTTCCAAGCAGAATTTACTAAATTATCCATGGTGTCTTCGTTTATGAAGTGCGATATCGTGTTGCCGCTCGTCACTCCAGATTTGTGCATTTCGTGCGCTACGTTATTCAATAGTACAACTATTTCTAGTCATGAGTTTTAGGGTTGTGGGTTCTCTTGCCTCGGTCGGTTTTGGTGCCAATTTGTACCATTCGCCATCAATACGGTAGTATAATGGTAGCACTTGGTTACAGAGAACTCTAGTCCCTCGAGTTTTCAGGATGTGTTTTTTGGTGTGAGAAAGTGGTTTGTGTTTTGTCTTACAACTCTCAGCTCGGTGTAACAGTTATCGCCGTGGTCTATCTGAACTTCCACCAGTATACATTTTACCAGTTGAACCACTTCGCCGGCTACCACAGCCATAAAGCCCGGACCTTTCATTATGTTATATGCGAATTGGTCGGAATTTTGTGTAGCGATAGCGAGTGCGTTTTTTAATGCAATCTGTTCTACTCGGCATCGCGCTGTCACTATATTGCGGTATACGTTAAGCATTTGTCTTTTTACATGTTTTTCCAGATATACGAATTTTGCATTTACATAGGCAAAACATATCCAGATTACTACTAGACAATATACTCTTTTTGGCAAACGTTATACCCGCTTTTGTTTCGAAGATAACTAATTTTGGGTGTTCCGTTCTTACTATTGTGTAACCGCATACCGTTTCTTCCGATGATTTACTTAGTGCGAATGTTAGTTTTCGATCTGTAAAAAAATAGATTACTTCTTGATCTACCTGAGGGTTAGTCATTTTAATCGCTTGGCCTTCGAATAATACGCCATATTCATTAAAGTGGCACTTATTATTAGGGACCTACTCCCAGAAAGTATATCCATCTTTTGCGTCTATACAGAATTTTCCCGATAGTAAACATGATTTTCCCGATTGTAGATGAATTTTATCATCTTGTAAATTTACTCGCGCAGATTGTTGTGATAGGGTGATTTTGAGGATTCCTTGGACAACAACAGAATTCCAAGTTCCATAGGGGTCGCTATAATAAGCCCCCTCGTAGGTTCCGTCATTGCTTATGCTTCCGGCGAAGGTCATCGAATATATATTTGTTTGGTTAATTCTGACAACGTTTATAACATGATTTTGTCCGAATTTGATTATCCCAGTTAAATGTAATTGTAAACAACTATCTCTACTGATGTCATACAAATATTCCATTTTGCCATTATTAATAACAGAATTATGCGAATGCATTCCGCAGTAATAGATGGTTCTCCGTACCTCTATTTTACATTGTAATGCTGCGGTTTCTTGAAAATCGTTAATTTGAAGTAACTGTATATAAGTATATAAATAAGTTGGCTTATAGAATGGAGTTGAAGAAAGTTGCATTCTCCGATGTCTAATAATGATATGGTCATTATATTCATGATCTTAGATCCACAATCGTACCCTATCATTGTTTTTACCGGGGTGCCGAAAAATAATGTAAAAAGTATCGTGTATAAGTTGCGTACTCTGTAAAGAGAAAAAAAAAGTTATTATGGTTGGTATAAGAAAGAAAGAAACTAGTTGTGACTTCAGTTCTGACCTTTGTAGACAACTGAAAAATTGCATGTATAAAAAGTTCATTGCGTCTATTTTGTTTTTTTTTTCTTTCTGAAAGTGATAAGCTTATCAATAATATTCATATGCTTATTTTATTATAGGGTTAGTATGGAGGATGTGAAGCGTTAGTTAGTATAGCGGCGAATGGGAAGTTTATTTATGTATATATATATAAATTTCATTATATAAAAAACAAGTTTTTAAAATGTTTAAAATGATAGAAACCATTATTTTCTTAGCTAAGAGTGACACTGATTAATTTGGTTTCTCCTGTTCCTTCTGTCTACCCTTTTTCTTTTGAGTTGTTGTTTCTTTATATATGTAAGAGATGCGAAGTCTGTTCGATTGAACGATCTTACTGCTTTTATTTATTCGAATCCTAATATTATTCTTGTTTATCACTTCTAATATTTTATGAGGTCCAGAGTAATGGTTTCCAAATTTATTTGGTTTAGGACCAGACAGTAGGAATACATAATCCCCTATTTTAAAATTCCGTGAATTAATTTTTCTGTCGTAGTATTTCTTCGAACGAAATTTTGAGGATACTAGATTGTCATAGGCTAATTTCTGGATTCCATTCAGCCGCGTGACTAAGTCCACTAGATATCCCTTGTACGTGGGTAACAAGTCTCCTTCTCTTAAAGGATCGATGGATGATAACCTGGCGATTCTACCGAAAATTATTTCATACGGTGTATGCTTGGTGCTTTCTTGGACACAAGTATTATAATTTAAAATGGCTATGTCTAACCAACTGTCCCATTCCTCGTCGTTGGTAGTATATTGTTTTAAGAACTCGCCCAAAACATGATATGATAGTGTCCAAATTGGCGTACTAAAAAGCTGTTTTATGTGCATCTCTCGGGTCCATCTTAATTTGGTGAAATCCTGATGCAAGGTCTAGTACGGAGTAATATTTTGCACCTCCTACTTGGTCAAATATCAAATATCACAGTGATATTCGGCAGTGGATATGCATTGCTTACTGTTTTCTCATTCAAAGCTCTGTAGTCAAGCACTATTCGCCATCTTGGTCGACCTTATGAGTCTGCTTTCTTTTTTACAATCCAAATTGGACTATTAAATGGAGAATGGGAGTTCTCTATCATCCCTTGGTTTAATAAATCATTTACCTGTCTATCTATTTCTTCTTTGAGCCAGTGAGAAAAAAATTTTTTTGTCGGGCATTGACTGGTTGTTCATCTGTGGTTTTTATTCTGTGAGTTATAGTATCTGTTTCAGGAAATGAATCTCTTCGACTAAATGCTATACGTATTCTTTTGCGGTTTCATCAAGATGATCTGTGCGTATTATACCTCTTATAGATGCGGTTTGTACGGAAGTTAATTAACCGTGGAGAAAACGGTGGGTTCATTATTTATCCCCTTTGAGGGGATATTCAGTTTTTTAAATATTAGTTCTTGTGTAAGTGAATAAAGCGTCTTTGTGGATATACTCTCATTATCAAAGTAATTATTCAAAAATTCATTTGTATCGTTATCATCTATGTGTAACAATTCTTCGTTCAGCCTTTGTTGTTCATCGTTTATTTCGCTCTCGTCGCTCAGACTATCGGTAGATGCGTTCACGAGTAGCGAGTCTATCGTATGGTCTATTCCTCCTTCTTCCATTTCCGCGGCTAAATTTTTGCGAAGCAACGATCAAGCTAGTTTCGATTTCGGGCTTTAATCCTAGTCGAAAACATTCTATTGGGCGTAAATATTTTTGAAATTCTTCGACTGTGGCGAATGCGTACCCAGATATTATTTGTCTTGCTTTACCCAAGAGTTTTCTCTTAAGTAATTTCGTGAAGCTTTCTTCGAGATTGTTGCTTATGAGTTCCCTAGCTTCTGTACAGTATTCTAAGAAATGGCTATTCTATAATACAGTATTCTAAGAAATGTATTCTAAGAAAATAGTTTTCCCGTGAAATTCAGAAACAAAGTTTAGTGCTTCCTTTAAAGATATGGTTGTAGATTGATCGTTCGCCATTCTAGTACTTGGTAGGTATTCAGCTATTAAGCAATCACTTGTCAGCTGCCATAAATATGGTCTGACCGTCTTTTGTTCGGTGAGGTTTATAGAGTCACCGGAGAACAATAAGTTTTCAGGGGTAGATGAACTTGTGGGTATGGGAATGACGTCTTCTATATTTTGTTCGCTTTTGATGGAGTTTTTAACTACTTCCCTGATCGAGTTTTACCACGCGTATACATTCGATTTTTATTGTATACATATATACGTGTATGAATGTATCTATTTTTTATTTCTATGGCTGTGAGGCAGTTGCATGTGACTACCGATTGTTTCGATATTTTATTTTCGTTTGTAATTAAGTAGATTTTCTCTCTCTCTTTTTTTTCAATTGTTTCGTTTAATTGTTTAAATCAATTTTAATTGTTTTCTCAACATTCATCAGTTTAATAATTTTATTTTAATATATATTTGTTCGTAAGTTGTGCGTTACAAGATATATGTTGACTAGTAATATCGTTTCATCAATTTTTGTAATGATTTAGTAGATAATTTTCGACCGAGAGGCAGTTGGGCGTGGCTATCGTTTGTAGCTCAGAGGCTTTCGCGTGCTTGGTCGTATTAATTTTTATTTTTCAAAATCCTTTCGAATGGTGAGGTTTGGTTATTAATTTGTTAACGTTAATTCATTTGTTTAACTTGTAGCATCTCGATTTAGGCTTTTCGACGATTTGTTATATTCATTTGTTACGTTCTCCCCCCCCTTTTTTAAAATGATTTATTTTTCTTTTGAAAATAAAATTTTTATTAATTTTTCGATTATTTAATCCCACTTCCAGTTGTGAGGTTTATTCCGTTAAGGAAAGTTGTTCAAACGCCTTTTCTAAGCTATCTAGAGTTTCAGGATCCTCTACTTTAGGTAATTTGTGTATCCTTATCGTAGCCTTTATAATTGTGGCAACAATTGTTTGTAACTTTCTTTCATCTCTTTACTTTTCCTTTAGTAAGGTTATAATTAGTTGTTCTCTCCTTTCTGAATTTTTGAATTCGTCCTGCTCTTCTGCGAGCAGGAAATATATTTGTAATATCGAATCTTTCAATTGTTTATTTTCGGCTTGTTCCTTATTCAGAGCCTTTTCCAATTGGTTTATTCTTTGATCTAAATAGTTCCTGAATTCTCAATGTCCATGATCGTTGCTGATTAATGCATCAATATTTTGTTCTAGGCGTTGTAACCTAGTGTCTGTATAGATACTTATTCCTTCGGAGTCTAGTATTGGTATCATTTATTTGTATATGTATATATATATATATATATATATATATATATATATATATATCTTATATAAATTTTTTATTATTAAAACAATTGAATTGTACTTTTGTCGACTGCCCATATACAAATTAATAAATATTTTTTTATTGGTCTTACAGTCCAATCAATTCAATCTAAAAATAAAATAAAAATAAAATTAAAAAATAAAATAAAAATTAAAAATAAAAATTAAATTAAAAATTAAATTAAAATTATAATGATAGTCAGACTGCCCTTGTTTACATTCACCCCCATAGACTAATCTGAAAATAAAATATTAGCTGAAAAAATTCTTTGTTAGTAAAGTGCAGTCTGACTGTCCCCAACACCCTTACCTAATTGAAGACTTGTCCAACGTTTCGAGCTCGCTACGGCTCCTCATCAGGGACTAATCTAAACCTTATATTCTAATCTATATATACCCATCCCCACCACCAAATTTAGTAAATTAAATATAAATTCCCCCTCTACACAAATTGTCCAAAACCAATCAATTTAATAAGGAATGATAAACACTGTCCAATCTACCAGACTCTAACATTAAATTCACATTATTTCGATTCCTGGAAATGTGAATACTTTCAAGACTCTCTTGTTTATACTTATTATTAATACCATGTTCCAAAATATCCACATTCACAAAATCAAAAGAATGTGAAAACTTTAAACAATGCTCTTTTAAACCGGAAGTAATATGTGAGCTACGTAAACTATATTTATGCTCATAAATTCTCTTTTTTAAATATCTACCTGTTTGTCCAATATAGTATTTATCACAATCCATGCAATTAATCTTGTAAAAAACTCCTGATTTTAAGCATAAATCATCCTTATCTTTGCAATTCTTAAACAATCTACTCAAATTATTGCTATTTTTAAAGAAAATTTGAATGTTATATTTCCGAAAATTTCTTTTTATTCTTTCAGATAATCCTCGAACATATGGTAAGACAATAATTTTGCCTCCGTTAACATCAATTCCTGGACTATGTCTATTTTCGATATTATAAATGTCAAACAATCTCTCAGAAATTAATCTATTAATATATTGAATTGGATAGCCATTATTAATGAAAGTCTCTCTTACTATCTGTAAATTATGTCGTCTAAAATCTTTATGTGACAATTTAATTGCTCTGTCAATGACACCTTTCAATTGTTTATGAATTTATATTATTTTATATTTTTGAGCCGTACCGGCCCTGCGAGAGCACCGCCCCATTGGTGATTGCAACAATCCATTTACTTTGCCAGTCCGCCCTTGCGTCTACTTATTAATAAATAATATAAATAATAAATATTTACACCTGCAAAAAAACAACTTCTAACAAAAGTAAAATAGTTAGGCGAGGTTCATGTATTCTTAACATAATAAGAATTATAAATTTATCTTTTCATGTATTTTAAAAAAATTTATATAAAATACTTTCCGAAAGTTCCAAATCTATCAACACAAAAAAATATTCTATAATTAAACTAAAAATTAGTTCCTTACTATAGTCAGATATCCTACTAGTTTTAATAAAGGGAAACATAAGAATATATGTTCTTATATAGCATGTTAAGAAATTAAGAGCTTATGAAATATTATGTGCATTTTATAAAAACTTTATATAAAATATGTTTCTAAATTCAGTAATATATTAAGATAAAACTAAGTACATAATAATATATCTAATTAATAAATATTTTTTTATTGGTCTTACAGTCCAATTAATTCAATCTAAAAATAAAATAAAAATAAAAATAAAAAATAAAATAAAAATTAAAAATAAAAATTAAAATAAAAATTAAATTAAAATTATAATGATAGTCAGACTGCCCTTGTTTACATTCACCCCCATAGACTAATCTGAAAATAAAATATTAGCTGAAAAATTCTTTGTTAGTAAAGTGCAGTCTGACTGTCCCCAACACCCTTACCTAATTGAAGACTTGTCCAACGTTTCGAGCTCGCTACGGCTCCTTATCAGGGACTCAGAGACAGGGACAGTCATCAGGGACAGTCAGAGCCGTAAAAAAAAAAAAAAAAAAAACAGTCCCTGATAAGGAGCCGTAGCGAGCTCGAAACGTTGGACAATTCTTCAATTAGGTGAGGGTGTTGGGGATAGTCAGACTGCACTTTACTAACAAAGAATTTTTTCAACTAATATTTTATTTTCAGATTAGTCTACGGGGGTGAATGTAAACAAGGACAGTCTGACTGTCATTATAATTTTAATTTAATTTTTAATTTAATTTTTATTTCTAATTTTTATTTTATTTTTTATTTTATTTTTTATTTTTATTTTTATTTTATTTTTAGATTGAATTAATTGGACTGTAAGACCAATAAAAAAATATTTATTAATTAGATATATTATTATGTACTTAGTTTTATCTTAATATATTACTGAATTTAGAAACATATTTTATATAAAGTTTTTATAAAATGCACATAATATTTCATAAGCTCTTAATTTCTTAACATGCTATATAAGAACATATATTCTTATGTTTCCCTTTATTAAAACTAGTAGGATATCTGACTATAGTAAGGAACTAATTTTTAGTTTAATTATAGAATATTTTTTTGTGTTGATAGATTTGGAACTTTCGGAAAGTATTTTATATAAATTTTTTTAAAATACATGAAAAGATAAATTTATAATTCTTATTATGTTAAGAATACATGAACCTCGCCTAACTATTTTACTTTTGTTAGAAGTTGTTTTTTTGCAGGTGTAAATATTTATTATTTATATTATTTATTAATAAGTAGACGCAAGGGCGGACTGGCAAAGTAAATGGATTGTTGCAATCACCAATGGGGCGGTGCTCTCGCAGGGCCGGTACGGCTCAAAAATATAAAATAATATAAATTCATAAACAATTGAAAGGTGTCATTGACAGAGCAATTAAATTGTCACATAAAGATTTTAGACGACATAATTTACAGATAGTAAGAGAGACTTTCATTAATAATGGCTATCCAATTCAATATATTAATAGATTAATTTCTGAGAGATTGTTTGACATTTATAATATCGAAAATAGACATAGTCCAGGAATTGATGTTAACGGAGGCAAAATTATTGTCTTACCATATGTTCGAGGATTATCTGAAAGAATAAAAAGAAATTTTCGGAAATATAACATTCAAATTTTCTTTAAAAATAGCAATAATTTGAGTAGATTGTTTAAGAATTGCAAAGATAAGGATGATTTATGCTTAAAATCAGGAGTTTTTTACAAGATTAATTGCATGGATTGTGATAAATACTATATTGGACAAACAGGTAGATATTTAAAAAAGAGAATTTATGAGCATAAATATAGTTTACGTAGCTCACATATTACTTCCGGTTTAAAAGAGCATTGTTTAAAGTTTTCACATTCTTTTGATTTTGTGAATGTGGATATTTTGGAACATGGTATTAATAATAAGTATAAACAAGAGAGTCTTGAAAGTATTCACATTTCCAGGAATCGAAATAATGTGAATTTAATGTTAGAGTCTGGTAGATTGGACAGTGTTTATCATTCCTTATTAAATTGATTGGTTTTGGACAATTTGTGTAGAGGGGGAATTTATATTTAATTTACTAAATTTGGTGGTGGGGATGGGTATATATAGATTAGAATATAAGGTTTAGATTAGTCCCTGATGAGGAGCCGTAGCGAGCTCGAAACGTTGGACAAGTCTTCAATTAGGTAAGGGTGTTGGGGACAGTCAGACTGCACTTTACTAACAAAGAATTTTTCAGCTAATATTTTATTTTCAGATTAGTCTATGGGGGTGAATGTAAACAAGGGCAGTCTGACTATCATTATAATTTTAATTTAATTTTTATTTTAATTTTTATTTTTAATTTTTATTTTATTTTTTAATTTTATTTTTATTTTATTTTTAGATTGAATTGTTTGGACTGTAAGACCAATAAAAAAATATTTATTAATTTTTTATTATTATTATTTTTTTTATTTATTTATTTCATATATCTATATATATTATTTTAATTTTCATATATTGTACTGCTCGTATATGCATATATATATTTTACTATATATATGTATATATTTTTTTTATATTTTTGCTTGTATATGTATTTTACTGTTTACTTTGTGATTTTTTTTGTTGTTTTAAGTGTCGTTTTTTTTTTAGTTAGAAGTATTAGTTTGCTATTTGGTTTTGTTATTATTATTTGTTATATTTTATTATTTGTTATTTTTCTACTTCAATTGTTTAACGCCAAGTGTTAAAATCCCGGCTGAGCCTCCAAAAATTTAAAGTATAATGTGACGTCTGGGCATATTCGCCCTTTCGTGCACATCAACTTTATTCGAAGTGCATACTTATATTTTAATATATACGCATGTGTGCCTTCGATGTACCTTGGCTTTGTTTCGAGCCTGGAGTTTCCTCCACTAGCTGGGGATTATTAAACAATTGAGAAAAAGGAAAAGAAAATATAGCTATTCTCGGTTTATTTTAAAATGATTCCTATGCTTGTTTATGTAAATCAGAGTCCAAGGGGCTTTACTTGAATACGGGTTCCCTTTTTTTCAAAAGGAAAACCGTATTCTCCTCGGGCCTGCTGATTTATTTCCCTATCAGAGAGAATATGTATATATCTTTAATTTGTGTGAAAAAAACAAAGAGAGGGGTATGTACATTCCTACCATGTAGGAGGACCAGCCACTTCCCCGGATGATCGAAAAAGTGAGACAGAGGAGAGAAAAAACGAAAATAATAATTAATTTGTAAATAATTTTATTGCTTACTTTGAGAGAGAGAGAGAGAGAGAGAGAGATGCGGATATTGCTGCTCATTGACTGATGGAGACTGCTTCTTCCACTGGACTGCGACTGAGACTGAGACTGACTGATACTGGACTCGCTGCTGCTTCTGGACTGAGACTGGCACTGAGACTGACTGATACTGGACTCGCTACTGCTTCTGGACTGAGACTGGGACTGAGACTACTTTTTTGTGAAAAAATCGGGGCTTTATATACCCGATTTTTCTATAACCGATATTCAAAAGCAAGGAACTTGGGTGCCGTACGAACTGAAGCTGAGAGACGTCGAACGGCGTTTTTTCACTTGCGAACAGCTGCTTCAGCGACATAAAAGAAAGGGTTTTCTGCATCGTATCGTGACTGGCGATGAAAAGTGGATACGTTACGATAATCCGAAGCGAAGAAAATCATGGGGACTACCCGGCCATGCATCATCATCGACGGCCAAGCCAAATATTCATGGCGCCAAGCTCATGCTCTGTATATGGTGGGACCAGCTAGGTGTGGTTTACTATGAGCTTCTGAAACCGAATGAAAGGATCACAGGCGAGGTCTATCGACGACAATTGATGCGTTTGAGCCGCGCACTGCGAGAAAAACGGCCACAATACTCCGATAGGCACGACAAAGTTATTTTGCAACATGACAATACCTGCCCACATGTTGCACCGCCGGTGAAAACATATTTAGAAACGCTCAAATGGGAAGTCCTACCCCGCCCGCCGTATAGTCCAGACGTTGCTCCGTCTGATTACCATCTCTTCAGATCGATGACGCATGGCCTGGCTGACCAGCACTTCCATTCCTACGAGGAAGCCAAAAAATGGGTGGATGACTGGATAGAGGCCAAACCGGTCGAATTTTTTCGCAACGGGATTCGTATGTTGCCAGAAAGATGGGAAAAAGTTGTAGCTAGCGATGGCCAATACTTTCAATAATTCATTTGTAACCATTTTTTCACAATAAAGGCTCAAAATTTGAAAAAAAAAACGGGAAAGACTTATTCACATACCTGATAATAATTTGTTATAATAATAATTACTCTTATTATTTTAATAAGCGAAAAACCCGAGAGAACTAAATTACTCCGAAATGATTATAACAATACGAGTACTCTAAAGGGCAAATAATTTTATTGCGATTATGATTAGTTTAATATTGTAAAATTATTATTATTATTTTTCGTTGGCTTAATACGAAATTAGTCTAACGGTGGTGTAAACACCCGATCCAGTAAATTCTCGTATATAAATGGGCGAGTTTTCCGCCCGAAAAGCAGTTCTCTCGGCGATACAGCCCAAAGAAGCTGCCTATAGCTATCCTGACTCCAGAGCTCTAGTAAATCCCGACCGTCCGAATTCTGAATAGTAGAGTCGCGATCTTGGTTGTGCGGCGCTCCGTTAAAGACCAGCGGCCTCACCAAAAATCCCTCCTGCACCTTACAAAAGGCTTGATCCTGGTTGCCTGGCGCTCCATTAAAGACTAGCGGCCTTACTATCCCTCAAAGAGACTTGATCCTGGGTGCGCGGCGCTCCATTAAAACCCAGCGGTCTCACTCCTATCCCCGAACAAGCCCTGATCCTGGGTGTATAGACCAGCAGTGTACGTTCATCCCCCAAACTCCCCCCAGCCCCAGTAAAAATCTATATAAATATAGTGCGCGACGTTAGTAGATTAAGTGCGTTTAAATTGTAAATACCGTTTAAAATAAACAGCGTGCGACATATAGTGTAATAAGGTATAGTATAAAGTCTTAACATAAAATTCTGTCTTGTCTGTTACAGATACGAGGGCTCGAAGCCAGAAAAGATTATTCCTATTTATTTTTAAATATATTTTATTCTTTGTATGTTCTTTTAGTATAATATATTTTGTTCTTATTTTTTATATCTGAACACAAGTGAATAAACGTGATTTTTCCTGATCTTGTCTAAATTGCCTTTCCTTTCAAAACTATTCTAGCGCTACCGCGTAAGCTATCCCTAAGTAAAAGGTAAATGATACAAATTGTTCACCTAAATAATTTTTTCCAAAATAGAAAATATTTTTTCGATTTATATATACATTTTTTCGTTTTTACTATTGATTTCTTAAATTTAATATTTAAATCTTTGTACTTAATTTAATAAAATCATAGAAATATTTATTAGATTTTACAACTGACAGGGAGTAATCAAATAAATATAATCCATCTTTTGAGAAAACTATGGTTTAAAAATTGAAAATATTTCTTGAAATAACTATGTATATTCTGACGGGCATCGCATACGCTGCTTGCACTTGATATCGCAGGTCCCGATGCTTTCTCTCCCGTCGCAACCTGTATATAGATAATGTATATATTCCTTGTTATTTATATATATATATTTAATTTATAGTTATGTTACAGGCCGACGCATAAACATACCGGCGAAGAGGTAAGAGAGAGTGAACGAGAGAGCAAACATCACGCACGAGAGTGGTTACGTTTTCGCCGTGCTATGTGTGAGGTAAAGAAAACAAAGAAAGAAAATTAAGTGTTGTTCGGCTGCCGCCTAGCCCGAGCGAATTTTTCGATTTCCGCGCTCATCACCGCCTTCACGGACGAGTGTTGTGAGCTCCCTACGCGGACGTGACCCGGGCGACCGAGTCCGAGTGAATCTCTCACCCGGCTTCAAAACAGTGTGGATCGACTGCTTCACCCGGGGCTAGAGACTGAGGAGACACCGCTACCTTCGGTGCCATTGAGAACCGCCCGCTATATCCCGAGGGTCTGCCAGCGCTGCCTTTCCGTCGCCAACGGACCGAGACAAGAGCGGCGCACTTACTATAAGTGGCGTTTGATTTTACTCTCTTTCTCTTCTCTGCCTTCGCACGCGTCGTCATTCTGACCACCCTCGACCTGCGCTCTGCACCTCGTGACTTCGCGCACTAGTGTATTCGTTTCTATCTTATTTTCCTATTTTATGAAATTAGACTTTCGACTTATTTTAACTTCTTACATTGTCATTTCACCTTAATGATTCTCGCTTCCTTCTGAATGCAATACTTCGTCCTCTCGGACAACCGCTCTCCCTTGCTGATAGATTTGGTGCTGAGTCAAGCTGAGTACAACTTCTGCAACGGCCGTTTCTGCCGTTCTCGTGTTCAAGGTGGACAAGGGCAGCGTTACAATATATATAAACATACACACACACACACACATATATATATATATATATATATATATATATATGTAGACGGCTACGCTATTATTAGTGTTTTGTAACAATGCGCGAGTACTGCATATTACGAAAATGAAATAGAGAAATTTAGAGTAACGGTGCGCGATAAAAGTTTATTGAAAACTCGGCAAAACCACAACAGAAACTTTTGTAAAAATGCTTAGAGCTTTCCTACTTGCCTTGACATACTGTAGGACTAGGGTCTCGCGCCTCCTTTGCGTATATGTCAAAAGTCAACGTTTTGACTCCGTTAAACATTCAAGAATCTGTGACGAGGGTACTCGGAGAGGTCCCACAAGAAGTGTTCCAGAATTGTTAGGAAAACCGAAAAACTTTTTGAAATAAGTGTATAGATGCGGGAGGAGATTACATTGAAGGGGATCGCAGAAATGTACCTTAATGTTTAAAGATACTCGATTTTTTAATTTTGTCGCATTACTTAATTGTTTGACCTCGTAATTTCTGTATATCAATATGCATAAAAATGTCAATTCGTATACGTAATCAATACATATTTATATTTGAGTTACAGCATTTTTATAAACAAATACAATTAAGTTATAAAGTAATATATTTATAATGGCAGTTAGACTATTCATATTTATAAGAATCTGCGTAGACCCAAAAATTTGATAGCCAATGTTACAAGTGCAATTTACTTATAAACTAATATAATTAAAATGGCAATCAAATATCTCTCGATTAATTAATTTTATAATTAATGATATATTGATATAAAAATTGATTGAATGAATATATAATTTATTAAAGGTTTTGTAATAAAGTTCGGTACTAACAATATTATTTATGAAGTCTGTAGTTGATGAAACTGCCAAAGGTAGCGTTTACGCTTAGTAGGCTAGTATTTGCTTTCGCGTACGAAGCGAATAAAAACACCAGACGCTGAGAAAGAGGGAGCTGGTGACGAAGTGAAAACGTAGGCGAGATATATATATATATAGATCATAGATTTATACATTAGACTGTGCGCTCTGGGAACAGAGTTGAAGCCTAAACCAGAGTGAGAGAGCAATGCAGGGAGTCGTGTTTTCTCTATCTTACAAGCGAGGTAATGGTGACAAATGGCAAGTAGGAGTAGAGGTGCAGTAAAAATATACGCAGCAGAAATATACGTTTCTCCTATATTCTACATCATTGTTATTGCTTAACTCCTTCCCTCCTCTTTCGCTGGAGCAAGAGAGAAAGCACGACTCCAAGGCTATCGCTGTTCTTCAATATCGACTTCAGAGCGTCCATTTAAGTGTGCGATCTAATATATAATTTTATGATTTAAAAAATCGACTGAAATTATGTAGTGAGCATAGAGGGGAGAAAAGTTTAAATCTTTGTTCTTCCACTCTTAATTCCTTTTTCCCTTCACTCGTTTTGGCGTTTGCTTTCTCTCTCTCTCTCTCTCTCTCTCTCTATTGCACGCAGATATTCTTAAGAAAGCGAGGTTTACCGTATTGATCTGAACTACCACCTCTCGCAAATTTTTGATAAGCTTTTCCTATGTAAACCGAGCGGTTTCTATTAGACTGCATGCTTAAACAAATTATGGAGGGTAAGGAGTGGAAACTCTGCTCGCTTTACATAGTTTTAATCTCTGTATTAATTTTTTACTTTGGTCTAGATTTCAACTTTGATCTTAGAGCATGTCGTCTAATATATAAGCAGAGATGAGGGAGCAGATAAGTAACCCCCGTGTACTGTGCATATGCGCCTTTGAAGCGCTCACTTAGCTCTGAGCTTCTAAAAAGCGAAACGCCAGTTGTTGGCTTTTTGAGATTGAAATACTAGTTCAACAGTAAAGTTAAGCACCCTTATAGCCGAAGAAAAAACTGTCGACACAGTTCAGAGTGCACGCCCGAGCTCTAAACCGCTGCAGTTCAGTTCACGCATTAACTACGATTTGTATAGTTTTTTCCCTTTCCCGCGCGCAGCATATAAGTTTTTGCCGTATTTTTTTTAGTTCTTTTTTTCCTCTTTGCTTAGTTTTCGTTTAGGTTTTATTTTATTAAGAAAATTGAGTCGGCTGCTTTTCTAAAACTGCTAAAAGTATACTGTCACTCATTAGTAAATTCTTTAGAAAAATTCTGCATGTTTCGTAATATACCTAGCTGGATATTTCCTTAATGTCCTAATTTTAGGTATACAAGGTTCCTTACAAGTAAGTTTGTCAAAAAATGGCGTCAACAGTGGACCCCGGGCAAAACTATCGGACCTCATATGTTATATTTCTAGGTTGTGTACCTGTCAACAACTACGCAGCATTATATTTAAACATTTCTTTCGCTTCGCTTCTTTTATCGAGCAAAATCATGGCGAGTTTTCAGTCAAATAAACGTCATTTGCGGGAAGTGCCGCTTCTATTTTTTAATATGAGGAAAAGTGCGAGTGAGGCCTATTGTTTGCTTTTGGAAACTAATAGGACAGAACATACACTGGGATTTATTTGAAAAGGTTGGAAACTGGGCGCCGTACGAATTGAAGCCGAGAGATGTCGAACGGTGATTTTGCATGTCTGAAATGTTGCTGTAGCGGTATAAAAATATATCCTTTTTGCAACGTATTATGACTCGTGATGAAAAATGAATTTATTATGATAACCTTAAATTCATCAATTGCCAGAAAGATGGAAAAAAGTTATAGATTCCGATGAAAGTTAATAAAACCTCACATTTTGGAAAAATACGCTGGAGAATTATTTGTACATTAAATACAATTCAAATTTTTAATATTCTATTTAATAATCTATTTAGCTGCATGAATATATAACGTTTCCCTTTTCTCCTCGAGACAGCTTACGCGGTAGCGCCAGGATAAGTTTAAAAGGAAAGGGAGTTTGCGGATAAAATGGGAAAAATCACAATACTCTGTTGTATCTATATGAATAAATAATAAAAAATATATGATATTAAAAATTACACAAATAATTATCTCTATTTAACCCACTTCCCGAGTCGGGCCAGAAAACATATACTTCCTATAAACTTATGTTGTACTTTCTTACGTTAAAACTATATTCCGCACGCTTCATGTTTTAACGTTATTTACAAGTTATCTTTGTCTAATTCGCACTTATTCAACTAGTTTCACGCATAAAATAAATTATATTATAATAATTTCTGGAGGTTTCATAATACTTTTTGATTTAATTCTCTGGTATTATAAATAATATTTAGTTATTCGTATTATATATAATAATATAATATAAATTATAAATAATGTTTAATTATTTATATTGTATATAATAATAATGATAATTATTATAACTAATAATAACAATCATAATAATTCCGTAAATACTAATTAAGCAAATATTTTCGGTTTTGGGTATATTCGCACACGCAATTATTTATATATTTATCATAAGATTCATTTGCACATATGCTTTTATATATGTACTCTATATTAAATAATATAAAAGTATCAAAAACGATAGATTTGTATTATTTAATTAAAATGAGGCGCTTAAAATATAGTGGCTAGTGCCTTTACTGCATTTCAAGTTCGTACGCGCGGGACATCTTTTCCACACTGGTTACCGCGATTTATTTTAATTGTTTGTATTGCCCGATTATGTTAATTTCGCGTATTAGGCTGTATCGATTATACAGTCTGTTTGTCGCAAATATATAAAACAAATATTTTTTAAATAAAACTCGATAATTTATTATTATAAAATGTAAAACAAAAGTCTTTGCTGTAAAAGATAAATGAAATGTTTCTTATATAAATTATAATTAAGAATTGTACTTATGTCCACTGTTTTGAATTAAATTAATAAATATTTTTATCGGTCTTACAGTATTTATAATATAATATAATAAACTAAAATAATGACAATCGGACTGTCCGTGTATATTATCACCCCAAAAGAATCTAAAATAGAACTTATTACTACAATAAATTAGATTAAAAATTAAAAATAAAAGTGAAATTAAAAATAAAGTGAAATAAAAATAAAATAAAAATAATAAAAACAATATGCTATGTTAGTAAATGACAACTTTATTGCCCCTACCACATTAAATTTAAATTCTCCTCTGGCGTCCGATGTTTCGAACCGCTACGGTGCATCCTCAGAAACTAAAGTATTTATTAAAAATATAGTTCATTTTAAGTAAAAAACCTTCTAAGATGGATCCTCTAAAAAGAATTGTTTAAAAAGCTAAGATATTTTGAAGTTCGAATTTGTTAAAAAATTTTGAATACTTATTATATGGCAATTAATTAACAATTTTAGAAAATTCAAAATAATACTTTGTGTTTACATTATACCTCAATTAGTACTTTTAAATGTATAGAAACCAAAAATTTGAATCAACAATCGGTAGAGCTCCCGAGGTTATTGGGAATCGTGGTCGTTACGTAATGATAGAGAAGAAGGCCCTCGGAATAGGGTAATTTAGAAAAAAGTAAACAGCGTTCTTAATAGTTGTTTAATAATTTAGTAGTATCTACATATAAAATGAAGATATCAATCAACGATATTTGTTTATTTACATAATTTTATTGAAGGCAAACGTATTTTAAACGCAGATTATGTGATATTGTGTAGTAAGAGAAGTTAGAATTATGTCGAAAATTTGACATTTGTAAGAAAACTTGAAAATATATACAATCATCTTCAGCACTTCTACCATAAAATATCACATGATCTATGTTTAAAATATATACGCCTTCAACAAAATTACGACAACAAGGTGTTGAATTTGTAAATAAACAAATAAATAAATAAAAATAAATAATAAATAAATAAATAATAAATAAATAATACAAATAAATAAATAAATAACGATGAATGAAACCTTAAATTTATATTTATACGCTGCTAAATTACAAAAGAACTAGCAGGAACCTTATTTACTTATTTGTAAATTACCCTACATTGAGCGCGATCTTGGTTATTATGACGTCATTATATTAAATATTATATAGATATAATAAATTTGTATATTAAAAAATGGTAAACTTTTATTGTATTTTATTTTAATTTAACATTTACTAGGTGTGTTCAAAAAGTAACGAGAATTTTTACATTTCGTGGGTTTGGAGAGTCCGCCTATATAAAATTTTTTTTATTATGTTGGCAAGCACGCCCCTGAAGTACAATAAAATTTTCAGTAATATTCATTACTTACTTTTTAAGTGGCAGCCGCTAACGTTAGACGTGTTTTTTGAGTTCGGCGATTTTCGTTTGTTGAGCCTTTTTCGGTCTTGGCGATCCAGGATGCCTCCACTGGGACGATTGAGCCTTAGTTTCGACATCATATCCATAAACTCATGTTTCGTCACCTGTTATAACACGTTTTAGTAGTTCTGCATCGTTATTAACTTCATTTAGCGACTCCTGAGCAACTGCCATTCGTCGCTGTTTTTGTTCGAAATTCAACAATTTTGGAACAAATTTTGCTGCCACGCGTTTCATATCCAAAACATCCGAACAAATTCCCTGGCATGAATCAACTGATATGCCAGCATCATCAGCGACTTCCCTGATTGTGATTCGGCGATCGTTCATAATCATTTTTTTCAATTTTTTTACGTTTTCATTGTTTGTTGATGTGCTTGGGCATGCGGGTCGTTCGTCATCTTCAATGTTTTCGCGGCCATCTTCGAAACGGTTATACCACTCGTAGATCCTTGCTTTACTCATAGCATACTCACCATATGTCTTTGTTAACATTTTACAAAGTTCACTACACTTTATTTCATTTTTTATGCAAAATTGAATACAAATTCTTTGCTCCTTTTTTCACAAATGAAAATTGCCAAGCTCAACACGTCTAAAGTTAGCGGCTGCCATTTAAAAAGTAAGCAATGAATATTGCTGAAAATTTCATCATTCTTCAGGAGCATGTATACCAACATAATAAATAAAATTTTTATACAGGTGGACTCTTCAAACCCGCGAAATTGAAAACATCTCGTTACTTTTTGAACACAACTCGTAATTTCAAGAATTTAATTTTCTATATTTGATTTATATTATTATTTACATTTTTAATTTTTGAGACATTGAATGGATTTTCTCTGTTTGTCTCACACGTTATTACTACAATATTATATAAGCATTAAATAATAATAATGCATTTTTTAAACTAGTTAAAGAATATCTATTTTAGTACATAATCATAAAATTCAATTTGAAATTTCCACAATAGAAGAAAGGAAAGTCTTAATTTTTTGCAGAATGAAAAACTTGTCTGCATTATGAAGCTGGCATTGGAATTTAGGTCTGAATGGTTTTCCGATGTTCATGCGCATTTAAATATTATTTGGCTTCGTCTCGGTAATGATTTAAACGAAAATAGCAACGTCTCATTAGAAAGAATCGTACAACTATATCTGTATATATTTATTGCATACGTCGGAACTCATGATGTAGACAAATGCGCACACTAATTTATGCTGAAGTAGTCAGTGTAACAGTTGGCCCTAGGGAGGGTGCATGTTCATACCGCTCGAAAATTATCGAACTTTTTGTATATTGGTATCGGCAATTTTTTCTTAGTATCTCTCATTATATTAGAGATTCCAGGGGGAGATACATGTAATCCTTATGAAAAGTGTGCGCCAAGTATTAAACTTGCGTAGGAAGTTTGGAGGGCAGAACGGATTGGAAACTCCGGTAAAAGCGTATCAAATTATGATTATTTGTAAGCGTATCAAATTATGTTCATTCAAATGTATGCAATTGATAAAAAGAGAGTGGGCGTATGCAGTGAGCATTAAGTTAAATATCTGCTCCCCTACTTTTGCTTCTTTTCTTCTCCTTATTTGCTTTCGCTTTTGCTTTCTCTTTCTGTTGCATGCAGAACCATTGAGGGATTTCTAAGACAACGATGCACAATGGTCGAAATCGCCGAAAAGCTGGCCAAAACATAATTTTTCAAATTATCAGGAAACATGATGTAGTATGGAATTCTTATAGTATTAACACATAAATAGTGGAATTTGATTTAAAACTTTAAATTTTTACAATTTGTTAGTTAGATATAAAACTTTGAAAATATCTGAAAAGTCACTTTTTTACAAGTTAAACATTTAATAGATTTAAACAAATAAATAGGCGCATGTAAATACTAGAACATTAAAATACGATATCTATGATTTTTTAATAACAATATATATTAAAAACAAACAGAAATCGAAACTTATATCTATAAAATAAACATAAAATTTATATAAAATTTATATAAAATTTGTATAAAATAATTTTTTTTAACTTTAGAGCACAAATATTAGATATTCTATATTACGTATGCTTCCGCCTTTTTGTCTTATGAATTTCGCTGCTATGCACAAAGCGCTACAGAGCTAGTATCTGGCAATATTATACATCGTTTGAAAGGTTTTGACACAACGTACAAAACGACGCTATGCATGATTACTTTGGATAATACGTTCAAAAGTTATAGACTTGTAAACATGAAGTTCACTAACGCCGAAATTCGCGTTCTTTTAAAGTTTTCCTTCGTCAAAGACAAATTCGCTAGAGAAACGTTCAGTGAAATTAATGGTGTTTTGGGGGATGGTACGCTATCACTTCGAATCGCAGAGGAATAGTTTCGACGATTTAGAGCCGGTGAAAACGATACCATGGATAAGCCAGCCGGCGGAAGACCTGTGACGACGAATACCGATCAAATCATGGAATTTATCGAGTTAGACCGGCATGTGGCATCTCGTGACATCGCGCAGGAGATGAGAGTTAGTCACCAAACCATTTCAAAACATATGCAGAAGGCTGGATACAAAAAAAGCTTGATGTTTGGGTGCTGCATGATTTGACGCAAAGAAAACTTCTGGACCGAATCAACGCCTGCGATGTGCTGCTGAAACGGAACGAACTCGACCCATTTTTGGAGCGGATGGTGACTGACGACGAAAAATGGATCACATACGACAATATCAAGCGAAAACGGTCGTGGTCCAAGGCCGGTGAACCGTCCCAAACAGTGACTAAGCCGAGATTGACGGCCAGGAAGGTTTTGCAGTCTGTTTGGTGGGATTGGAAGGGGATCGTCCACTATGAGCTGCTCCCATATGTCCATACGCTTAATTCTACCATCTACTGTGAAGAACTGGACCGCTTGAAGCAAGCTATCGACCAAAAGTGTCCACAATTGGCTAACAGGAATGGTGTAGTGTTCCGCCAGGACAACGTCAGACCACACATTTCGTTGATGATTCGTCAGAAGCTACGGGAGTTTGGACGAGAGGTTTTATCGCATCCACCATCGAACCCGGACATAGTGCCAAGTGATTATCACCTGTTCCTATCCATGTCGAACGCTCTTGGTGCTATAAAGTTGGACTCAAAAGAGGCTTGTGAAAAGTGGCTGTTCAAGTTCTTCGCAAATAAGGAGAGGGGTTTCTACGAGAGGTGTATTATGAAGTTACCGTCTATATGGAAACAGATTATTGAACAAAACGGCGCATATTTGAAAAAATCCGACCACTGTAACACTTTTTATAAAGCATTAAATGAAGAGCAAAAAAGCGGAAGGGAGATATTTGACAACCTAATAATATAAATTTTAGTCATTTTTTTTTTAAATAAATAAAAATAATTATATTCTCCCCAAAACTCCTCATTATATGAAAAATATTTAGTTTAAATAATGCTTGAAAAATAATTTTTCATAATAAAATCTTGCACATAATTGCGCCATATAAAAAAGTGTAGGGTTTTGCATAATTTTTGTATAGAAAAGTTAAAACAGTATAATCAAAGTTTTTTAAATATAAAAAATTAATATTGTAAATTTAAACATTTTTAATGTATATTGCAAAGATTTGTTCTAAATATTTCGAAATACGTCGTATGTGTTTACTTAGTCGATATCTAATCTGCTTTATCAATATGGTCAACAATCGAATTAAATATCCGTTCTAAAGTTGCATGTTAGTTGAATAGTACATCGTGAAATCTTATTTTCGCAACAAATTACTCAATGTATGTTATTTATTATTATCACTTACAAGAACTGGACAGCACACTTTTACAGTTATACATTTTACATCACACAACATAACATCTGGCAAAGGAAGGGGTCGGGACAACTAGCACGGAGTGGACGAGCTTGACCGACTGAAAAATGGGGGAGTACTAGCAATGCTAATACGGCCGTCATTGACAAAGGCTGTAGGCGTCATATCTGGCGAGAAGACTCTATAAACGGGCTACACGCACCTCGCATATAAAAAGCGGGAGCGAGAAACCGAGCGAAGCCGAGCATGCACGGAGTGGATGAACTGTACAGGCCCTGAAAGGCACAGGCTTGACTGGAACTGCCAGCTCCTACGCGGCGTAGTAGGGGCCTGCTGTGCGTCATCGTCTGCCGGGGGTCCTATAAATGGACATATTTCCAAATATAAAGATGTGGGTGCCACTCTGCTCGAGGAGCCCTTTCATAAGGGTAATCGGGTCGCGAGAATGAAGGACAGAGAGGCATTCTGGTACTAGGAGGGGGCGATATGCGCACGTGCTCTGGCTGGGGACATCCTCCGCTACTCACCACACTATTACAAGGATAAACTAATTAACCCACTTCGAGATTTTTGCCACCCACGCCACTGCTCCCTAAACTAGAGCGGAATGGAAGGGGCGGGCTCCTTCACTGATCTGTAAGGAGGCCTACACGCTTGCGTCGCTTATCAATTGATGCAGATCAAACGTTCTCGTCTGGTTGTTCTTTTATTTTTTTACATGCCTTTGATTTCGTGAATGTGGAATCGCAATAATGTGAATTTAATATTAGAGACAAATTAATTAGATAATATTTATCATTATTAATTCAATTGATTGATTTTGAACATTTTATGTAGAGGGGAGATTGTATATTCAAGTTACTACATCTTTAGTTTAGTGCGGATTGGGGTATATATAAATAAGAATATTAATATAAGATCTAGTTTAAATTAATAAATATTTTTTCATTGGTCTCACAGTCCAATCAAATCAATCGAAAACAATACGTAACAATATCAATACATCACTACATTAACATTAATACATCAATACACAAAAATAATAAAAATTAAAATTAAAATTAAAAATTATAATGACAATATGACTGTCCTTGTATACAGTCACCCCCGTAGACTAATCTGAAAATAAAATATTAGCTGAAAAAATTTTTGTTAGTAAAGTGCAATCTGACTGTCCCCAATATCCTTACTTAATTGAAGATCCAGTCCAACGTTTTGAGCTCGCTACAGCTCCTCATCAGGGACTAAACTAAACCTTCTATTGTAATCTATATATACCTTATCCCAACTACCAAATTTAGTAAATTAAATCTCAATTCCCCCTCTACACAAATTGTTCAAAACCAATCAATTTAAACAGGAATGATAAATACTGTCCAATTTACTAGACTCTAACATTAAATTCATATTATTCCGATTCCTGGAAATGTGAATCGTTTCAAGACTCTCTCTCCCTTTATACTTATTATTAATACCATGTTCTAAAATATCCACATTCACAAAATCAAAAGAATGAAAAAACGTTAAAAAATGCTACTTTAAACCGAAAGTAATATGTGAGCTACGAATAAATAAACTATATTTATGTTCATAAATTCTCTTTTTTAAATATCTACCTGTTTGTCCAATATAGTATTTATTACAATCCATACAATTAATTTTGTAAACAACTCCTGATTTTAAACTTAAATCCTCCTTATCTTTGCAATTATTAAATAACTTACTTAAATTATTGCTATTTTTAAAGAAAATTTGAATGTTATATTTCCGAAAATTTCTTTTAATTCTTTCAGATAATTCTCTAACTTACGGTAAGACAATAATTTTGCCTCTGTTAACATCAACTCGTGCATTATAAATGTCAAACAATCTCTCAGCAATTAATCTATTAATAAATTCAATTGAATATCCATTATTAATGAAAGTTTCTCTTACTATCTATAAATTATTTTGTCTAAAATCTTTATCTGACAATTTTATTGCTCTGTCAATGACACCCTTCAATGCTCCAATTTTCTTTTCCGAATTGGTGGTGTGAATTAAAATCTAAAAACCTATCTGACCAAGTAGGCTTTCTGTACCAATTAAGTTTCACCTTATTATTACTACATCTAATGACATTAATGTCCAGAAAACTCAACTGATTATTAACCTCAGCCTCCCTTGTATATTTAATTCTGTCATGTACAGAATTAAAAATATCCAACATTTTATCCACAATAACTTCTGGAACAATTGTAAAGATATCATCAACATATCTCTGAAATATCATTGGTTCAAAAAGCAATTTTGACAAAGCTATACCTTCTAATTTTTCCATAACTAAATTGGTACTATAACCGGTGACAAAAGTGACCCCATTGGACATTCGTGTTTTTGTTCAAAAAATTTATTATCAAATGAAAAAATTGTGTTATTAAAAACTAAATTAATTGCTTTAATAAATTCATTCATTATTAATTTTGTATGTAAATTAATTTCTTGCCACTTCTCCTGTATAATATCATTTAACAATTCTAAAGGTACATTTGTAAACTATGGTACAAGATCCAATGAAATCATCTTGTAGTTTTTCGGAATAATAATATCTCTCATTTCATTGTAAAAACACCAACTATCCTTAATATAAGAACTCGTTTTCCCAACCATCTTAACCAAAATATTAGATAAAAATCTGGTAATATTATAAGTTGGGAAATTTAGAGAAGATATTATTATTCTAAATGTCAGATTTTCTTTATGAATCTTGGGAAGGCCATAACATTTTACTACAGTACCATTTTCACATTTTAAATATTTATATGAAGTATCATTGATATATTTATTTCTTTTCCAATTATCTAATAATTCTTTCAAATTATTTTGTAGCTTAATGATGTGAGGATTGCCAATTTTCAAATAAAGACTATCGTCACTTAATATATTATTTATATTATTTATGTAACCAATGTTATTGGAAGCTACAGGTACATTACTTTTGTCGGCCTTTTGGAAGATTTTATTAGGGTTATTTCTCAAAAAATTCTTTGCGGTAATTAATTCATGTATCAAATTACTATTTAAAAAATTATCAAATTTATTTTCTCTGTTTTTTTTTATGTAATTTAACGTCGCTTTATTTATGCTTCCAATTATCGGTGCTAATCGGCGATGGAGGTCTACAATGTGTTTGTAAACAAAGCATATGTAAATAATTACAGCGGTGCCTGTATCAATCAGCCGAGACCGGGATTTGAACTCGGATCACCGAGTTACTAGTCCTTCACTCTAGCGATCGAGCCATCGTAAGCCTCTATTTTCTCTGTTAAAATTATTAATGTTAAAAATTTAATTTAATTTATTTTCTCTTTTTAAATTACTAAGGTTTAGTTTAATTCCTGATGAGGAGCCATAGCGAGCTCGAAACGTTGGACTACTACAGCAAGTCTTCAATTAGGTAAGGATGGCAGGGATAGTCAGATTGGACTTATAAGGACAGTCGGACTGTCATTATAATTTTTAATTTTAATTTTTATTACTTTTGTATATTGATGTATTTTTTTTTTTTTTTTTTTTTTGAGGAGTCTAAATGCTATTTATGCATTTCCAATAACCGTTCTCCAAGAAGATTCCTGGAAAACGGATATCGGAATATGTTCGACTCGACACAAATCGCATGTCACTACGCACTGAACACATATCTCCATGTTGCACCGACACCAGCCCAGAACTGTTATGCACATTACTTCAGCCTGAGCGGCTGTCCTTACGTGGCCATTTCACGTTCATACCTTTCATCCCAGGTTCTCATGCATACTCGTTACCGCGTTCACTCTCACATACTTTCATCATCCAGACATTCATCTGCTTTTTTGCTCCGTAGCATATTCGTAACGTATTTTGCGATCAACCGCCAGCTGTCCACGTCCGTTGTCATAAGTTTCGTTACGTTTTCTGACGTGATTTCGACTATCCTCGTCTGTAGCCCTAGTCATAAGGTAGAAGTTCACCTTCCCGTGTTGTCTCGCTTTCCACGGACCGATTTCGGATATAAGTTTTTTCGTCCATTGTCCACGTTCATTCGTCGTCCACCGTCTCGATCATCTTTATCCGTTCTTCAGTTGCAACGTCTTCCCTTCCAACGTTCAAACTCCGTTCATGTATACGTTTCCGTTCGGCCGCAAGCAGATCGATGGGAATAACCCCAGCCATCATGAAAACCGCGCTCTGCGACACGGTGCGATACGCGCACGCAATTCTGAACGTGCCCATCCTTTGTACGCTTTTCATGACGTTCGCTCATTTTCTGATATTCATCGCGCCGGCCCATACCTCCGCCCCATAAAGCAGGATTGAGTGGGTAATGCTCATCAGCAGTCTTCGTACGTTCTGTCTAGATTATTTCGTATTGGCCATTAGTCTGCTTAAAACTTTTGTCTTTTCAGCTGCCTTATTGGTCACGTTTCATAGGTGCGGCCAGGAGCTTAGCTTCATATCCAAGGTTACCCCAAGATACTTGACTTCACTCCTGGTCTCCAATCTTTCCGTCCCTAGATGTATTAATATTAATATAAATATATATATATATATATATATATATATATATATATATATATATATATATATATATATTGCTATTATTACGTATTATTTTCGATTTATTTAATTGGACTGTAAGACCAATGAAAATATTTATCAATTTACACTATAAATGCTGTATTGAATCAATTGCTTAAAAATTTGATTATTTTTATAATTTATTAACGTTTAACAACCCTAATAACTAATGTTTACATATTATGCTTTAGACAGAATGATTTTTGTTAATGTAGGCCAGCTTTTTGGCGATTTCGACCACTGTACGACATCTACTGGATAAATCTGAACTTTTGAGAAGCCTTTCCTATGTAAAGTGAGCGGAGTTTCCACTCCTTCTGTCTACCCTCCATGGTACATATATAAAATTATCAAAAATTAAAATGATATTGATTAGGTTAGTATTTCTTGTTAGTCACTAATAATGTATAAGTTATAAAATTATTTCATAGGTTTTGAATATTAAAAATGTTAAATTAAAAAATTTTCTATATGTTTTCTATATTAGTTATATATTATATATTAGATATTATATATTAGTTTTTAATAGAATTCGTCATAATTCTAGATTATTCACATTATCAGATCATATAAAATATATATGATTTAACAAGAGTGAGGAATTTCATATATTTGTGTTTGAAGATTATAAACTGATGAAATTAATATATATTGATATTCAAGATTTTAAACAAGTTGTAAGTATTATAAATGTTATAGTTATTAATTTGTTTCCTTCATAAATCTTTAAATTATTTTATTTATGTAACTAAAAACCAAAATCTTGGTTTAAACATGGTGAGAACTGTCAAAAATCAAATTTTATTTGTTTACATATTAGAATACTAAATTATATATGTAGTATGTACTATATTTTAAGAACTAAATCAATAAAAATTATAATGAACATGAATTACATAAATTCTTCTAAAACACGAATTTTATAATATAAATTAGGTTCAACATGATAAGAAATACTTATAATGTTTGTGTAGTATAGATTCTATAGTACTTCATAAAAATTTATCTTTAATTTATTCAAAAAATAACTTAATATAAAATAAGATGCAGAATCTGTATATTATGGAAGAAAATATACAAGTATAAATATCTTATAAGTAGAAAAACATTTTTGTTTGATTATTAATAAACTGGCTTGGAACTAAAATAATATGTTGTATATATTTTTTTTTTAAGCTTCAGAAGGTAATTTGGAAAAAAACAATTTATGTGAAGCTTTTTAATGTATTATTAGAATGTGCTGTATCTACAATTTTATCAAATATTTACTGAAAGTTTAATAATTAATAAAAATTAAAAATTAAATTTATAGTATTTGATTTTTATAAACATTATTATTAAGAATGATTATTCTTATAAATAAAATCATTTGGTATTAACTTTGAACTAAATAATAAATAAGACTCATAATAATTTTATTTGAAGAAAATAATATCTTGTTTTATATTCAATTATTTTCTGGAATGACACAGAGAAAATTGCAACAAAAATTTTATAATGAAAACCTTGAAATGTTTATTAAAATTATGGTGTATTAACATTTTTCTATGTTCAAAAAATATTACAAATAGAATTTATAGTTTTAGTAAAACCAGGCGAAGCTCGAAATCAGTATACAAAAGGAAAAGTAAAACATATACATGATGTAAGAGGTTGTCAATACCAAATGAAAATATTAAACTATAAGCTTTTAAATTAAACTAACTAAGAGTATTTAGTTTTATGAATTCATAATGTCAATATTTTCATAAATATTTCATGATGTAAAAATTTCATTATTGGTAAAGAAGAAAACTGTTAGGCAATTACAAATTTTTATAAACATACAAAATTATAGATAAATTTTTGTAATAAAAGAAATTAAAAATATGAGAGCTTTTTTTAGTAATATCTTATTACTAAGGATATTCCATTCCAGAAACAATTTCAATTAAAAGATTTAAAACTTCAGAGCTTCAATTAGAAAATTCACCGGTGCAACGGGACAGGGTAAGATAAATTTTTGCTATAGATTTTCAATTTTTTGAGATAAATAGACCTGAAAATAAGTATTTTAAGCTTAATATTAACATAAACCAGTATTATTATACACATAGAAAATTTAAAATAGATTTAATAGATACATAGAATACATAAAATATGTATAATAGGCAGATAGAATATATCAAATATGTATAACATATATACAATACCTAAAATGTGTTTTATAATATGATTTAAAACTTATATGTTATCATTTCAATTTTAATACTCGTAATTGTCACAATCATCAATCTACTCTAGCATTACCTTTTCAATGATTTGAAGAAAATTAGATATTACTTCTTTCACAATATTAACTCTTTGACTGTCCTTTATTTTTTATTTGGAATAAAATTGGAAATGTCGCTGATATAAATATGTTGATATAATCAATGAAATAATATATTTTATTATGAGCAGAAACTTTATTAAATTAATAAAATACAATGCATAATCGATGTACAAAAGAAGTAACAAGTAAGGAAGCTACAGTATATATATAATATTTTAGGAACTTTCTGCACTATTGTCACTCTCGGTTATAATATTCATATAGTTTGTTTCGATCCTTTTATAGCTGCAGATGTCGTTACTCTGCTTCTCGTTGAGCTCCGATTGGTGTGTGCTAACATTATTACTGGACATATTTTCGTTGTATATCAACACTCCTCCAAAGTCCACTCCTTCCAGCAAAATAGTTGAATTTTATATGATTTAGAGGCTTCGTCAGCATATCTGCAACCATCTCTTCCGTATGGCAATATAAAGAATTTATTAACTTTCTTTCCTTTAGGTCTTTGATGTAGTGGTATTTAGTGTCAACATATTTTGTACAGTTGCTATTTCTTTTAATATCTATTAATTTTAAGCAACTTCGATTGTCTTCAAAAATTGTGGTCTTAATATTTTGAATCTGTAGGAATTCTTTTATGATTTCTTGTAGTCATATAGCTTTTTGAGAAGCTTCTACAATGGAAATATACTCAGCTTCTGTAGAGGTCAGAGCTACGCAAATCTGTTTGTAATAAGCCCAGTTTATTGTAGCTCCCATTAATTGAAACAGATAACCGCTGTTGGATTTTCGATTGTTTCGGTCTTCGGCCCAATCTGTGTCTGTATAGCCGAGTAATTCTTCTGCGGCATCACCTCCAAGGACAAACTCGTAATCTACCGTACTTTTTAAATATCGAGCTACTCTTTTTGCCTCGATCCAATCCAACGATGTAGGTTGTTTGTTACTTTGGCTCAGTATAGCTACATTTGCATTTATATCCGGTCTGGTGTTTACAGCTAGGTATAGCAATGTTCCAATCAATTGTTGATAATTTTCTTGATTATCCATTACGGGTTGTATCTCCGTTATTTTAATATATCTCGTATCAAGCAATATTTGCGATGTTTTTGCATCTTCTAGACAGTATTTTTTTTTTAATTTTGTGAATATATCTAGTCTGCTTAATATAGTAGAGACCATCTTTATATTTTCTGACTTCTACTCCTAAGTAATTTTGTAAAATTCCAAGATCAACTAGATTGAAGTTTTCTTTCAGAAAAGCTGCTTAGCAGCTATTAGAATATCGTCCACATGTATTATTATATAGACAAGACTATTATTTTCTTTTTAATACACAGGCATGGATCGCTATAGCTCTGTACATAATTTTCGCATTTAACGATCGAATCTAATTTTTTGTTCTATATATTGGTTGCTTGCTTTAAGCCATATAGACCCCTTTTTAATTTACATACCTCTTCTTCGTTTTTGATCACTTCGTATCCTTCCAGCTGTTTGATGTATATATCTTCTTTCAGGTCACCATTAAGGAAAGCAATCTTCGCATCAAAATGTTTTATTATTAATGCCTTTCTACCTGCTACCGTGAGTATAATTTTGAAGGTTGTTTGCTTGACTACGGGTGTAAAAACTTCGTCATAATCGATCCCAAACTTTTGCGGGAAACGACGGGCGACAAGCCTGGCCTTGCATTTCTTTGCCCCCCTCTTTTTTATCTGCTTGGTCTTGAAGACCCATTTGCAGGTAACTATATTTTGATCCTTCGGCCTAAATACGATCTCCCAGGTATTATTTTGGATTAGGGTATTATAGGTTTATTTTATAGGTGGAGTTATTATATTCTTTCTTCATTACGCGCATACACTCATTTCTATCTGATATTTATAGCGTATCCTTTCTAGTTTTTGGATCTTTTTCTATAAAAGGTATAGATTTAGATAGTGCTATATAACGATCTGGTGGAATGCCTCTGTTATCTCTTGTAGATCTTCGTAATTTTTCTGATGCATCTATTAGGCTATTGTCTTTTTCTTTTGTAATTTCTTCTTCTGCACTTGAATAAAGCATTTCATCCTCATTACTGCTTTTATAGTTGACATCCGACTCAATAGTATTTTTTGAAATCGTGTATTCTACTGTAGAATTCATTTTGGTGTTCACACTATTATTTTCAATAAATGTTGCATTTGCAATCTATATGTTTTTGATCCTTCCGAATAGCCAATAAAAATACTTTCCTTTGATTTTGTGTTAAATTTCTTACGGTGCTCTTTGGGCACGTACACGAGTGCTTTGCAACCAAAAACATGTAAATTTTTTACATGAAGTTTTGTCTTTAAACTATAGCTTGTATGTAGCAACTGTTTCATTTTCTCGGTCCTTAATAATTTTGCAGGTATTAGTACGAAAATTAACGTTATAATCTACCTTCGCGAGCTTCTTTACAGATATTGGTTCGCCTCAAATGTTAGTGTATAAAACACATTATGTCTGTTTCCCATTTACAACACATTTTATAGCACCTGAGTTTCTTTCCTTGAATTTCACTTACTTTATCCATTTCGACTAATCGTACAAAACCTTTTGCCGTTGGATCAAAATTCTTGCAAAATTTCTTTGAGTTTGTCATGTGGCTCGTTGCTCCGGAGTCTATTAACCAAGTATTTCTATAACTCTTCTCTGATTTCACACTAAAATGTGCATATTCAACATCTATTGTAGATTCATTTTTACAGACACTTTCCACACTCATAAATAATTTTTCTTTTGAGAGTGATAACATTTCCTTTACTGCATTGGCCTTGTTATTACTTTTGTCTTTCCATACATTATATTTTCTATAGTCTTGTTTAATATGCCCAACATTTTTACAGAAAAAACAACTGATTACTGATCCATTATTTTTATTTTGTCCGCTATTGCTGCTGTATGTGGTTTTTATGGCTTGCCCTACCGGAAGGTGATTTAACCCTCTTGTCCTTTGCACCTTTTAAACTCATCAATTATTTTTTTTTTGATAAATTGAGGGGTAATATCATGTTCCAGCCTGCTCTTCAATGCTGTTATGAATGCATCATAAGATCCCGATAGGCTTCCCAATAACATGTCCGCCAATAGATCATCTGCCAATTCGGTTCCAAGAGCCGTCAACTGGTTGACAGTATTTGAAAATTTCATAATATGCATCTCCATATCACCGTCTTCATCAAGGACTGTTTGACATAATCGTTTTAATAGTAAAATTTTAATGTCAACGTTGCCTTTTGGTGGTATTATTTTAGTGATTCCCAAGCCTGTTTTGTTGTTATGGCGCTCCGTATATGAATAAGTTGGTCTCTTCCACTTGTAACATGAGCACTTTGGTGTGGGCTAGTTCGTGCTCCGGCTCAACGCGCCTCGGCCCCGATCGCTCAGCACGCCATCGGGTTCTTTTCACCCCACCAAAGGCTATGTTCAATTCGTTTTAACTTGCATAAACGAATGGCTCCGGCTCAACCCGCCTCGGCCCCTAGTCGCTCAACGCGCCACTAGGTTCGTTTGTGCAAGGATATTTGTTTTAATTTTTACGGTGTGTACTGTACTTTGGCCCACGCTCAACACGCCTAGGCCCTTGGTCGCTCAACCCGCCACCAAGTTTGTTCTAGTACACGCGAACCCGCGAAAATCCAATTCTCACTCTCGCTCAACCCGCCAGAGTTTGAATTAAATTTTTATTAAATTTATTTACCATTTTATTTCTTTCGTTGCTGGATTTGGGAAACTGAAATAAATTTAAATTTTTGTTAAATATTTATAAAGTTTATTTAACAAAAAAAGAAAAATTAACAAAAAATTTATAAACAAAAAAAACTTAATAATAATAATAATAATAAAATAATTTATAATAAACGGCTCTTAGCTATCAGCCGTTTCTTTAACGCCCGCTTTGTCGCCATTATCCGCTGTAACAGAATAAGCAAATTATATCATAAAATAAATGTATTTTATGATGTACATAATTTTAAATAAATCATCTCTAATTTAAAATTTACAAGTTTTAATTATTATTTATTTCGTTTTCGCGTCTCGCCCCGAGTGTGCGGAAACTTGTCGCCCGCTATCGCGCCGACGACAGGTCCCCCTGGAAAAGCCAGTTTCGAGGTCGCTGGCACACTGAATTTTTGCAATCAGTGCGGCTCTATTTGAGAATTAGGAGAGAGCGCTCGCTCTCCCCTTACCGCACTGTACCGCGCCATAGTTTTGGGCAGCGCCGTCGCCGCTCGCGAGAATTCGCGAATTGATTCGCGAATTATCGCTCGCCGCTGCTCTTTCGAGCCGCCTGCGGCCAGAGAGCGCTCGCTCATCCTCGCCGCTGCCGGCGCTTTATCCCCGCGCCGCGCCGCGTCACGAAGCCTTCGGCGCTCCCCCTTCGCCGCGCCGCGCCGCTCACGACTTCGCGACTTATTTCAAATATTAAAATTTCTGCGCGAGACTATTGTCTCGTCGCATCTCCCCCTTCCCCCGTGAAGAGTGAAACGCGATAACAAAAATGAAACGGAGATAACTATATAATACTATTTTGAATTTATTATGCCGGACTCGGTGAAATAAATTGCGAGGAACCCGGTTTCGCGCATATTATAATGTTGGTTTTTCGATAATAAAAAAAAACAAACCTTTAGGTTTTCCGACCCTTATTGCTCCTGTTTTGGCGTCTATTCGGATACGCCATCGCAGACCGTTGTCCCGAGCCCTGTATTCACGCACTCCCGGCGGGATCACGACTTCCGGCCTATTTGGGATTTTTACCCTTCTGGGCCGTGGGGGCTCCGGGATGGAAATCCGACGGAATCCTTCCGCCGGATTCGGAGGCACCTGAAATGACGTGTCCCGCTGCTGCCGGTGGATGGGCGGGAGTGTTATCAGCGGTGGTGGGAACGCTAAGGGTCTCGGGTGCGTCTGTAGCCGCTCCAGCCGCACCATTGGCCTCCTGGCCATAGCCTCTAGGACTGCCTTACTGGTCGGCTGATATTCCGTTGTTGGTAGTGTCTGCTGTGGGGTGGGCTGAGGGAAATATCCCTCATCTCCAGCCACCTCCCCGAAGTACGAGGTATCTTGAGCGTCAAGCCAACGCTCGAATTCCTCGTATAACTCCTGCGGCGTCATATTCATTATAGCGTCCATCTTAACTTAAGCACGGTAGATTTTACACTGATCAGATTTGTTCTCTTTAAATTTAATTAAATCTTAAAGTTAGAACATGTTGAATAGTAGACAAGGGCGTATTTGTTTACTTTTATTTCCCGACTCGACCGTATGTGCGAATTTATTGTCGAGGTAGGGAATTGTAAAGCCCATGCCTATATACAAAATTATTTGTATAGTTAGTTGATTATTTAACTTTGTGTCTTGATCGTGTGTGTTGCAGAATATAGATTCTCCATCGTGAGTCGCGTTTATTTAGGAAAAACAACCTTTTTCCTCCCGATTTATTACCGAGCCGTATTACATTGTACTTATCATTAACTCGCTATATACAGTATTATTGACTCGCTATTTTAAATTACTCGCTATTTTAAATGATTAACACGCTATATACAGAATTATTTATAGAGATCTCGCTTACTTAATTATCTTATTTACTTATTACTATTGCCGGCAATATACACTATTATACAATTTTACAAAATTATTTACAAAAATTCACGTATCGTAACCGGTATACGGTTTTATGTCCTTGACATAAATTTTTTCTATTAGTTTCCCATCTGCTCCTTGCAGATCAAATATGACTGGGGAAACTTTCTTTATTATTGCAAATGGCCCACTATATTTTTCGCAAAGTTTTGCATTGAGCTGATTTGCTTTATTTGACAGGATGTGTTGACGCTTCATGACTTGTTCGCCAACACGTGGTTGCCAATCGCGTCGGCGTAAGTCATAATATTTTCTCTGTCGCGAGAAAGACTGTGCCGTTTTTATTTTGGCGAACTCAAGTGCTTCCTGAATATTCCTTATCCTTTCTTCTGCTTTTGATTTTGAACGCTGTCCTATTTCTTGTTTCAGGCTACCTGGTGCGCTTAGCTCTCGTCCGAAATTTAAATAAGCTGGCGTATAACCCGTGCTATCGTGCATGGCTGTGTTATATGCAAATGAAATTTCGTTTAGATAATTTCCCATGTTTTTTGGGACTTATCTATGTACTGTTTTACCATAGTTTTTACAGTGCGATTTACCCGTTCTACAGGATTGCACTGGGGTGAATACGGTGGCGTTGTTCGATGAGTAATTTTCGCATTTTTTAATATTTGGCGAAACTCATTCGAACTAAATTGTCTACTGTTATCACTCACTATTACTTGCGGGCATCCAAAACGTAATATAATCTGTTCCTGGATTGCTCGTCCTATGGCAGCACCCGTTGCTTTCCGTAATGCACGTAGTTCGATCCATTTCGTTAATCGATCCTGCATTACAAGAAGCATAATGTGTCCGTTATTCGATCGTGGAAGAGGCCCCACCAAATCAACAGAGACCATCTCCCATGGCTGTGTTACATTTGTCGCGTGCATTTTTCCCGCCGGGGCTGACTGCTGTGCTTTATGCTTTTGGCAGTTTATACACGCGCGTACATACCGTGTGGCTTCACGGAACATGCCTGGCCAGTAGTAGTTTTTAGCTAATTTTGCTAAAGTTTTAGCTACTCCTAAATGTCCTGCCGTGGGATCATCGTGGTTTTCCCTCATTATTCGCTGTTTTTCTGTATCATTTATGCATATTTTCCACTCGCTTAATTCATTTGTTTCATTAAAATCAAGCGTGTGTAATATGTGCCGATACAATCTATTGCCTTCTATCCTATAATCCGGAAAATCTTTTGGATTTTCTAATACCGATTTATAAGTTTTCTCGTACCATTTATTTTCCGTTTTAGATATCGCATTTATTTCGACTGGATTCCGTGATAGTATGTCGGCCACGATGTTTTCTGTCCCTTTTCGATACTGTATATCGAAATCCCATTGTGCTAATTCCAGTGCCCATCGTGCTAACCTTCCTGATGGATTATCTAACTTCTCCAACCATTTTAATGATTGGTGATCCGTTACCATTGTAAACGGATAACCTTCTAGATATGGGCGCATTTTCCATATGCCCCACCGCACAGCTAAACATTCCAATTCAGTGACGGAATAGTTTTTTTCAGCTGGATTTAGTGTGCGGCTAGCATATGCTATGACGTTCTCTTTTTCTCCGTCTATCTGTGTTAGCACGGCGCCTAGGCCAAGCAGACTCGCATCTGTTTGCAGGACAAAAGGCAGATTCCAATTTGGACATGCCAAAATAGGAGCTTCCGTTAAGTTTTTCTTTAGCTCTTCAAAAGCCGTTGCTTGATCCTGTGTCCATGTCCATTCTGTTTTCTTCTTTAATAATATACTTAACAGTGCTGCTGTTTTTGACAAATCTTTAATAAAACGCCTATACCAGGAAAGCATTCCAAAAAATCTTTTCAATTCTTTTTGATTTTTTGGTGGTGGTATTGCTGAAATCGCTTTAATTTTTTCAGGATCTGTTCGGATTCCCTGTGCATCAACCACGTGTCCCAGATACGTAAGTTGTGACCTTGCAAATTTGCATTTTTCTGGATTCGGCTTTAATTTAGCAGCCCGCAACCTTTCAAAGACTGTCTTTAGCAATTCTTTATGTTCTTTGTATGTCTCGGTGACGATAATTATATCATCAAGATATGCAAATGCATTTGGTGCCATATCAGGTGTAATAATTGTATCTAGCAATCTCTGATTGTTGGGGCAGTATGTAAACCAAAAGGCATTACATTGAACTCATAAAGGCCTCGTCCTGGCACTGTAAAAGCCGTAAGAGGCTTACTTTCTTCTGTTTGGTTAATTTGCCAATAGCCATTTTTAAGGTCAATAGTTGACAGTATTCGTGCGCCCTGCAACTTATCAAGAATTGATTGTATTTGTGGCAGGGGGTAAGCATCCTTTTTCGAAATTTTATTTAAACAGCGAAAATCCACACAAAATCGAAGTTTGCCGTCTTTTTTCCTTGCGATTACTACAGGACTACTCCATGGGCTGTCTGACGGTCGTATTATGCCCTCTTTTATCATTTAATCAACTTCCTCGTTGATAATTTTTTGCATTGCCGGGTTTCTAGATCGGTAACGTTGTTTTAATGGTGTAGTGTCCGTCAGTCGTATTTCATGTTTCACACAAGGCGTAGCCCCTTTAATAGAATTAAATTTTTTCATTTCTGTATTTATAAATCTTTCTAAATCTTTCTTTTGCTGTTTTGGTAACTCTTGCAATCCTGTTTGAAGGTTCTGAATACTTGAGATTTGATTTATAAATATATTACTATTTCTAAGTTTTTTTCCTTTCAATGAAACGTCGATGTTCAATTTAGTTAAAATATCCATTCCTAGGATAATTTTACTACTTAATTTATTCATTACGTAAAATTCTTGATTTACGTAATAATTTTTTATCTTGACTATGCCTTTTATCTCTTTCATTTCGGATATCAATGCACCGTTTGCCAGTATTGCTGCTTTGGATTTTTCTACCGCAGTCCAATTGCATTTATATTTGCAATGGTTTGCCACGTCCGGCCGTATAAAAGAATTAACTGAACCTGTGTCAACTAATGCTTTATACTTTTTTTGGCCTATTTTTGCTATTACAAAATAGCGTAAGTCTAATTGTTGGTCGGCCGGGCCTGTGATGGTCCGGCCGCAATTTCGTTTCCCGGCTTTTGGCATTTGCAGTCGCGCGAAAATACGCCGTCTTTGCCACACCGGGTGCAAAATTTTCTTTGTGCATTTTTGCATTGGAAACGTGTATGGTCTTGTTGCTTACAACGCCAGCAACATTTACTCTTGTCGTACGACGACGTAATTGCCATTATTGCATTTTGTGGTTTCACGAATGATCGATGATTTTCGGAAGTTGATTTTGTTTTATCTCCTTCCATTCTATTTAATTTCTCTCGTACAATTTCTACCTTCCGGACTAAATCACTTACGGAGGCTATGTTTTCTCTTGCAACATATAATTGCAATTCAGGCAACATATTTTCGTACAAATTGTCTAATTGTGTACGAATATCTAAACCTCCGCGACGTCTCATTAACGTACATAAGGCGTTCGCGTAATCTAAAATCGATTCCTTCGATTTTTGTTTTCGGTCTATTATTTGCCTATCTAACTGTCGTTGTTCATTTGGAGGTAAGTAAAATTCTCTCATTAATTTTTGCAATCCCTCCCACGACGTGATATCTCTAGCAAAATTTCGAAACCATTGTTACGCGTCGCCTCTCAATAATTCCGGTAAGCCCTGCAACAATTGTGCGTCTGTTAGGCCGTAGACGGCACGCAATTCGGAAACTCTTTCCAGGAATTCGTGAACATTTTTCCCGTCGAAATGGCAATTCCATTTCCTCATCTGGTCGGCTATTTTTGCCGCCGGATTAACGGGAATATTCGCCATAATTTGATTCGGTGTTGGAAGTACATTACTTTCTCCTAATAGTGGAGACGATGTATTTTGCAATTTCTCGGTGAGCAATTGCTGCTCATCGGCCGTCCTGTCGTGCTCTTCTACGTAATCCGGCGCGTCGTCTGGCTTATCATTAAAAAATTCCGGATTTTGACTTACATATCGTACTAATCTCTGCCGGAGTTGAACAACATTACCGTCTAGACTTAACTCGAATTTCGCTAATTCTATAAGCAACTGCTCCCTACGAAGCTTATATATCCACGAGACCTTCATTGTTTTTATTCGACTACTGACAATATTGCTATCTACTCTATATATCCCATCCAGCAAATAATTCCGTTCAATAAATCAAAATTCAAAATTTAATAAGGATTTTTAAAATTTTAGATTAAATAGTATCAATAAGCACGACTGTGTCCATGAAATTCGCCTGTTCGGGCGCCATGTAACATGAGCACTTTGGTGTGGGCTAGTTCGTGCTCCGGCTCAACGCGCCTCGGCCCCGATCGCTCAGCACGCCATCGGGTTCTTTTCACCCCACCAAAGGCTATGTTCAATTCGTTTTAACTTGCATAAACGAATGGCTCCGGCTCAACCCGCCTCGGCCCCTAGTCGCTCAACGCGCCACTAGGTTCGTTTGTGCAAGGATATTTGTTTTAATTTTTACGGTGTGTACTGTACTTTGGCCCACGCTCAACACGCCTAGGCCCTTGGTCGCTCAACCCGCCACCAAGTTTGTTCTAGTACACGCGAACCCGCGAAAATCCAATTCTCACTCTCGCTCAACCCGCCAGAGTTTGAATTAAATTTTTATTAAATTTATTTACCATTTTATTTCTTTCGTTGCTGAATTTGGGAAACTGAAATAAATTTAAATTTTTGTTAAATATTTATAAAGTTTATTTAACAAAAAAAGAAAAATTAACAAAAAATTTATAAACAAAAAAAAATTAATAATAATAATAATAATAAAATAATTTATAATAAACGGCTCTTAGCTATCAGCCGTTTCTTTAACGCCCGCTTTGTCGCCATTATCCGCTGTAACAGAATAAGCAAATTATATCATAAAATAAATGTATTTTATGATGTACATAATTTTAAATAAATCATCTCTAATTTAAAATTTACAAATTTTAATTATTATTTATTTCGTTTTCGCGTCTCGCCCCGAGTGTGCGGAAACTTGTCGCCCGCTATCGCGCCGACGACAGGTCCCCCTCGAAAAGCCAGTTTCGAGGTCGCTGGCACACTGAATTTTTGCAATCAGTGCGGCTCTATTTGAGAATTAGGAGAGAGCGCTCGCTCTCCCCTTACCGCACTGTACCGCGCCATAGTTTTGGGCAGCGCCGTCGCCGCTCGCGAGAATTCGCGAATTGATTCGCGAATTATCGCTCGCCGCTGCTCTTTCGAGCCGCCTGCGGCCAGAGAGCGCTCGCTCATCCTCGCCGCTGCCGGCGCTTTATTCCCGCGCCGCGCCGCGCCACGAAGCCTTCGGCGCTCCCCCTTCGCCGCGCCGCGCCGCTCACGACTTCGCGACTTATTTCAAATATTAAAATTTCTGCGCGAGACTATTGTCTCGTCGCACACTGATAAAATCCAAACCAACAAAATTTTCCACCGATAAACTAATTCTCACACGCGCTTTGCCGTTACTCTTTTTCCACGCAGATAACGCCGTAGTCTGCGAATCAGCGTGCTTGTCGTACACAATTACGTCTCATATATTTTCATTTGTTAGCAAAAGTTCCATTTTGTAGCTCCATATGGCGTAGTTTTCGCCGTTAAGCTTCTGAAAGGAACATCTGAATCCTGAGCCTTCTGGCATTTTTCGTATAATAGAAATAAATGTAACACTTTACATTTCACTTGTATTGCACAATAACTTAATCACTTTATTTTTGTTATTCTTGCTTTTCAATAATATTCTTTTAGTTACTTATCGCGTACCGAAATGAGGTTCCGTATCCTGTTGATATAATCAATGAAATAATATATTTTACTATGATCAGAAGCTTTCTTAAATTAATAAAATACAACGCGTAGTTGATGTACAAAATAAATAATAAGTAAAGAATCGGCAATATATATATATATATATATATATATATATATATATATATAATATTTTAGGAACTTTCTGCACTACTGTCACTCTCGGTTATAATATTCATACAGTTTGTTTCGATCTTTTTATTGCTGCAGGTACCGTTACTCTGGTTCTCGTTGAGCTCCGATTGGTGCGGGCTAACATTACTGCTGGAAATATTTTCGGTGTATATAAATAATAACATTTTTTACTTTTCACGTCAGTCATATTTATTATTAAGTTCACAAAAGATATTGTATGGTATTTTTTTATGGCGTTTTGAATAATTTTATCTAATAGTTTTAATATTTGAAAGATACTTATTTATTAACTAACTTTTTTAAAATAAAATGTTCATTCTACTTATGTCTACTATTTTCAATAAACTAATATATATTTTTAACGGTCTTATAGCCGTATTAAATGGAATCAAATACATATATACAAATTATTATTATTATTATTATGACAGTCAGAATGTCCTCTTCAGGGACTGATTGATGGATAAGTGATGTGGGGGGGGGGCAGTCGGATTGTTGTTTACTAACTATATTTTCTTACAGCAAACTAAAGATTTTTATTTCAAATTAGTCTATGGGGGGGGGGTTACAACAAGGACACGCGCACGCGTGCGCGCGCTCGCATGCACACACACACACACACACACACACACACACACACAAAATAGAATGTGAACTTGGTTTCCAATCTCTTTTAATACAAAAGACAATTATGATGGGAAATGAATACACGTTAGCTTAATCAAAATATTTCCCGTCATTTTTTACGATTTGTTTCCTATCTTTCTGGCAATATGGGGATACCGTGTCCAAAGAAGTGACGGTTTGGAGACGTCCAATCATCCACCAATTCTCCCACTTTTTGAACATGTCGGAAATGCGTATCAAGGAGGTCGTATTGCATCGATCTGAATAGGTAGTAATCAGAAGGCGCTATGTCTGGCGAGTACGCTTGGTGCGACAATATTTCTCATTCGAGTTCTAAAACGGTGTTTTTGACGGCTTTCGCAACATGTGTCCGAGCGTTGTCATGCAAGAGAATGATTTTGCGCCTATTATTCGCGATTGCTGATCTACGTTCGATCAATTTCTGTTGTAAATCATTCGGTTGGTGTTTGTATATCTCGGCAGTTATAGTTTTATTCGGTTTGAGCAGCTCGTTGTACAGCACACCCTGTTGGTCCCCCCAAATGACAGCAATACCTTTTGGCCATAGATGTTCCATTTTCATGTTGATACGGGCGGTTGGCCTGGATTCACCCATGACTTTTTGCGCTTAGAATTTTTATGGTAGATCCACTTTTCATCACCAGTCACAATATGCCACAGAAATCTCTTTTTCTTTTGCATGCCAAGCAAAGACAGTGTGATGTTTTATCGATTCATAATGGCACTTTCGGTCAAATTGTGTCTTATCCATTTTCATTCTTTATGAATATTTTCTATCGCATGTAAACGTTTGCAAACTGCTCTGTCACCGACTCCTAACTTATTAATGTATTCTTTGTGCGTTTGAGCTGAGTTTTCGTCCAATAATGTGTGCAATTCACTATCTTCAAATTTTTTTGGTTGTCCAGAACCTTCTTTGTCATTAACATCAGTATATCCACTTCTAAACCGCTGAAACTACTCTTTACGTGTTGTAAGCGATGGAGTTTATTCGCATTACATTCTTGAAGTAATCGATATGTTTCTGCTATACTTTTTTCAAATCAAAAAAGTACAAAAAGACATGTTGAAAAACCGATTAATCACGATTCATTTTCACTGATCAAAAAATGATAATGTTTACACTAATAACGGTGCCTGTTAACGGAATTTTATTAAAATTAAAAAATAAGTACTAGATCCGACACATCTGACTTTTCGTACTATTTATATCGCCATCTAAAGGTGAAAGTTGGAAACTAAGTTCGCCTCCTAATATATATATTATTTCCGCCACAATACTCCGATAGGCACGACAAAGTTATTTTGCAACATGACAATGCCTGCCCACATGTTGCACCGCCGGTGAAAACATACTTAGAAACGCTCAAATGGGAAGTCCTACCCCACCCGCCGTATAGTCCAGACGTTGCTCCGTCTGATTACCATCTCTTCAGATCGATGACGCATGGCCTGGCTGACCAGCACTTCCATTCCTACGAGGAAGCCAAAAAATGGGTGGATGACTGGATAGAGGCCAAACCGGTCGAATTTTTTCGCAACGGGATTCGTATGTTGCCAGAAAGATGGGAAAAAGTTGTAGCTAGCGATGGCCAATACTTTCAATAATTCATTTTTTAACCATTTTTTCACAATAAAGGCTCAAAATTTGAAAAAAAACGGGAAAGACTTATTCACATACCTGATATTAGCTGAAAAAATTGATAGTAAAGTGCAATCTGAACAAAAATACGGATGTCCAATAGGGTCACCTTTGTCACCGGTTATAGCTAATTTAGTTATGGAAAAATTAGAAAGTATAGCTTTGTCAAAATTGCTTTTTGAACCAATGATATTTAAGAGATATGTTGATGATATCTTTACAATTGTTCCAGAAGTTTTTGTGGATGACATAGTGGATGTTTTTAATTCTGTACATGACAGAATTAAATTTACAAGGGAGATTGAGGTTAATAATCAGTTGAGTTTTCTAGACATTAATGTCATTAATAATGGTTATTCAATTGAATTTATTAATAGATTAATTGCTGAGAGATTGTTTGACATTTATAATGCACGAGTTGATGTTAACACAAAATTATTGTCTTACCGTACGTTAGAGAATTATCTGAAAGAATTAAAAGAAATTTTCGGAAATATAACATTCAAATTTTCTTTAAAAATAGCAATAATTTAAGTAATTTATTTAATAATTGCAAAGATAAGGATGATTTATGTTTAAAATCAGGAGTTGTTTACAAAATTAATTGTATGGATTGTAATAAATACTATATTGGACAAACGGGTAGATATTTCAAAAAGAGAATTTATGAACATAAATATAGTTTATTTATTCGTAGCTCACATATTACTTCCGGTTGAAAGGAGCATTGTTTAACGTTTTTTCATTCTTTTGATTTTGTGAATCTGGATATATTTAGAACATGGTATTAATAATAAGTATAAAAGGGAAAGTCTTGAAACGATTCACATTTCCAGGAATCGGAATAATATGAATATAATGTTAGAGTCTAGTAAATTGAACAGTATTTATCATTCCTGATTAAATTGATTGGTTTTGAACAATTTATGTAGAGGGGGAATTTAGATTTAATTTACTAAATTTGGTAGTGGGGATAAGGTATATGTAGATTAGAATATAAGGTTTAGTTTAGTCCCTGATGAGGAGCCGTAGCGAGCTCGAAACCTTGGACAGGGTCTTCAATTAGGTAAGGGTGTTGGGGACAGTCAGATTGCACTTTACTATCAATTTTTTCAGCTAATAGTTTATTTTGAGATTAGTCTACGGGGGTGACTGTATAGAAGGACAGTCTGACTGTCATAATTTTTAATTTAATTTTTATTTTTATTATTTTTGTATATTGATGTATTAATGTTAAGGTAGATATGTATTGATATTGTTACGTATTGTTTTCGATTGAATTGATTGGACTGTAAGACCAATGAAAAAATATTTATTAATTAGTCAATGTCTCATCTGTGACGGAACCTGACGGGGTAGGTGAGGTGGTCCGAAAATTAAATGTTTTTGTCAAAGTCAATAGTACGCAAATAATTGAAATATTCCTAAACCAGGTTGAGGAGTTGTGAAATATGTGAAACATGACTGAAGAGCGACTCTTTTAGGCTGCACCAGAGCTGTTCAAAGGTTTAGTCCACTACTGGCTAACAGAAGCACTTAAACCTTGGGCATCTTGATCGCATTTGAAGAACACAGCTCTATTTTTGTACGGAACCACAAATCGGGATAAAGAGCGTTTGCGAAGAGAAACCATTGATCGTACACAAGGTGAGGACGAGATGATCCAAGAGCACCTTACTGCAATTACATATTATCGATTATCGATATCGAATACAGAACATATCGATATCGGTAATACTCGTTCAATACGTCTGAGACAATATTCAGTTTTCAAGAAAATCCAAGAGGAGATGCATACTCAAACGAAGAAAATGTTGGAAACTGGAGTAGTTGAACCAGCCATAAACGGTTGGTCTATCCCAATAGTATGGTACGCTAAAACAATGGAAGGAACCAAATGCTTACCCATTACCTAATATGAATCAAATTGTTAGGAAACTGCAATCAGCGAGATATATCTCAATGATAGATTTAAGCAATGCATATCGTCAGATACCGTTTCAGACGGAATCTAGGCCTATTACAGCATTTCCAGTGCCTGTGGGTTTACTTCAGTTCCGAAGGATGCCGTTTAGTTTATCAAATGCAGTCGCGCTATTCCAATGATTGATCGACTACATAATTGGTCCAGAACTTAAGCCGAATGCTTTCTCGTATCTAGACGCTATTATTATCGTTACAAAAAATCTTTGCACTACACTTATAATGGATTAAACGTGTACTTAAGCAATTTAAGAAAGTTGGACTCGCAATGAATATAGACAAAAGTGTTTTTGATCCGAGGTAAAATACCTTGGTGTACTCGTTAATCTTGATGGATTTCGCCCAGATCCCGAGAAGATCGAAGCTGTGATATGATACCCTGAACCGCAAAAGCTTAAGCAACTAAGTTGGTTCCTCGGCAGGGCGTGATGGTATCGAAAGTTCTTAAAGAACTTTGCCATGATAACCGAGCCACTCACAAGTCTAACACGAAAAAACCGAAGATATGAGTGGTGCGAGGAATAGCAAGCAGCCTTTGAGAAAATTAAATCGATAATCGCTACAGTCCCTGGCCTTCATCGACGAATGTTCGAAGCGCAATTCATGATATAGACTGATGCGAGTGACACTGGAGTCGGTGTGATTTTACTGCAGTATATTGATGGACAGAAACGTGTGCTGGAGTTTGCGAGTAGGGCATTATCTCAGGCTGAAAAGAATTATTCATTCACGCAGAGAGAGCGTTTAGCAGTCGTGTGGAACGTGAAGAAATTCTGAGCATATATAGAGGGTCATCACTTTCGGATCATAACGGATCGTTCAAGTTTGGGGATGATCCGTATGATACCGACACCCACAGAAATCCTCGCACTATCAGCTCTTAAGTTGCAAGGGTATTTAGAGGTAGAGCATCAAAAAGGCGCGTTAAATTACGTGCCTGACGCGTTGTCTCGGATGGAAGAAATAGTTCGAAGTAGGTTTACCTGGGTAACTTGGGCGGAAATAATCCAAGATCAATGATGTTTGGACTGATTAGATAAATTTCAGAAAAGCTCCAACGACTATTCAAAATGGAAAATAGTCGGTGGACAACTTTATTGCTATCGCCCTAATGCAATTATAGAGGCAGTGATTGGTGACACAGACGCCTGGAACATCGCAATATCCAAAGAGAAACGTAGCGAGGTATGAAGAGAGTGCCACGATCTCGCTACGGTAGACCATCCGTGACAAGAGAAATCGTACGCTGGAGTAACCAAGTATTACTACTGGCTCGGCTGTTATAAGACAGTTGAAGAGTATGTAAGAAACTGCCTCATATGCCAGCAATGTAAGGTATAACAAAGGTTACCTACTGGTTTAATAGATCAAAGAATCTTGGGAAGATCTTGGCAGATGGTTGCGGGAGATATAATGAGACTATTAATGCGCAGCAAGACGAAATGAGAATATGTCCTAGTCCTACAGGATGTTTTTACACCTTGGGTAGAGTTTATACCGCTTTAATGAGTCAAGAAAGACATGGTCATGTGAGCAACATAAACGTCAGCGACGTATTATAATGCTCGTCGCCATTCTTCACCATATCAAGTAGGCGATAAGATATGGAAAATAAACCATATTTTATATTTCGCCGTCCAAGAAATAACGGCTACATACGTCCCTAAAGACGTGAGTCCGTATGTAATTATGAAGATGAAGGGCCCAAATATGTACAAACTTGTTCATGACCGGGGACGAATAGAAGAGTTAATCCATTCGGAACACCTGAAGCCATTCGTTGAATTTGGAGAAACGACACCTCAGGCAAACGAAGAAGTTGCTTCAGGACCCCGACAGTCGAGGGAAATTCATCAAGATGGCTCAACCGGTAGACGAGCAGATTGGTCACCTGAAGACGATATTAGGGTTTCACCTGGCGGTAGAACCTTGTCAGCGGACGAAGTTCGCATGTGCGGACAGTAAAGTTCCATAAATCGCCAGCGGGCGAAGCGTGTGACAGGAGAACCACACAAATAAGGCCGTTAATTATATAAACATTGGTTATTACAATTATAGTATTTTATATAAATTTATTTTATTGTATTTATTTGTCTATAAGAGCAATAAAATTTGATTTTTCTGTTTTCATATGTATAATGTGTAATGTAAATATAATATGTGTTACTATGGAGGCTAGAGAAAAGGAGTGAAAACTCTGCCAAAGTCTTGTTAAATTAGATGACAGGAGTTCACGACCGATTTGGCCGCAAGGCGGTGATATTCTAGAAGGTTTACTCTAGTTGAATAGCATGCTGCAGCGGTAGTTATGAAGGATAGCGAGTGGGGGAAATGTGAGGGTAGAGAAAAAGGAAAGTTAAATGCGTTAAATGAGTGTGTGAGATAAGTGTGAGATGAGGCGGGACATAGCATTCTAAAGTGTCTTTGTGTACAAGGGACACATACATGGAGTTACCAGGAGGTCTCGTTATCGCACCTGTAGTCCCGCATTCTTCCTATTCCAGTATATGCTTAGAACGCTTACTTTTTTTTTAGAAAACCACTTAGGTATAAATATTTGTAAAATATCTAATGGGTTTTAGAGTAATAATTTTTTATATTCTGTACATATTCGCATTGTTTTTATACTACAACTTCATATTTTGTTATTCATCTCATGTTTTAAAGTATATATATTTTCAGAAATGTTTTTTATATTAAAGAAATCGTTTATCCATATGTCATCACTTAAATGGTTAAATATAGTAAAGATTGTTTTGATTTATGGAATCCAAACATGTTTCAAGTGATTTGCTTCTTTATTTTAAAAAATATTTATTTGATTTTTACAAATGTTTTAAAAACAAAATTGTTTAATATTGTACAGTTGAAAAAATATGTGTAAAATCGGGAATCAAATTTCTTGAAGAAATTTTCAGTTTCATTAGAATGCAAAAATATTTTAGTATTTTATGTATATTAATTATTTAATTTGAATAAATGTTTAAGTGAAATAATATGAGGTGTGCCCAAATAGTAAAATGATTTTTTTGGTTTTCTCAACATATATTATATTTATTTATTAATCCATACTTTTATTTTCCCCTTCAAAGTAACTCCCTTAAGATATAATACAATTGTGCTAACGCTTTGTCTAGTCATCGAAGCACTTCTGATAATCATTTTTTGGTGTAGTCTTCAATTGTTTCAGTTTTTATCTCCTCAATTGTTGAAAATAGATGTTCTTTCATGGGTCTTTTCAATTTTGGGAAAAGGAAAAAATCATTGACCGCCAAATCTGGCGAATATAGAGGCTGAAGCATAACTGTGGTGTAGGTTTTGTCCAAAAAATTTCTCACAAGCAACGATGAACGAACAGGTGCATTATCGTGATGCAAAAATCATGAATTGTTTTTCCAAAGTTCTGGACGTTTTTTGCGTATCGTTTCTCGTAAACGGCGCATAACTTCAAAGTAGTACTCCTTATTCACCGTACAACATTGTGGTAAGAATTCCTGATGTACTACGTCATGGTAATCAAAGAAGACAGTGATCAAGCCTTTGACATTTGATCGAACTTGGCGTACTTTGTTCGGTCGCTGTTCTTCTAGGCTCTTCAATTGGAAGTTATAACCTTTTTGAGAAAATCAGTATAATTATTGACTTCAATCAACATCTCATGAACTATAGTCATGTGATGGTTCTTTTGATCAAAATTCAGCAGTTTTGGAACGAATTCGCTGATACATGTCTGATGCCCAAAACATCTAAAAAATAGCATGATATGAGCCAACTGATATGCCAACATTTTCAGCAACTTCTCTGATAGTGATTCGAATATATTTTAACACAATATCTGTCACTGCTTGAACGTTTTCATCTGTTGTGGACGTGCTAGGAAGTCCAGGGCGAGGTTCGTCTTCGACATCCATTCGGCCTTCTTGGAACAGCTTCTATCACTTCTTTTTACTTAGTGTAGAATCACCTCATGCAAGTGTCAATATTTCTAGAGTTTTAGAGCACTGAATTCCATTTTTGACACAGCATTTAAGGAAAACACTTATAACTTTATATGTATGCCACAAACAAATAAATAATGCTATAGAGCTAAAGCGGTGAATATATATTCGGCACACCGGTATCAACACAAAAGAAAAAAAGATTCATAATCGAACGGACCATCATTTAAAGATAATATTCCTTAATGGTGGTACATTGTTGTAGAAATATTGATACAGAGAGCACTTTTTTTCTATAGTATACATTTGCAGGGAAAAGAGCACACTTTACTCTTGCAAATTAAAACTAGTTTTCTCTGTCGGCGACAGTTTCATTTCAGATCCCAGATAAATCCTTGTTTGATTCAGAGAGTACCGCTGTCTATTAAGCAGATACTTGTCAGCCTATGTTTCAGCTCAATGGAGCATTGTTGGCTACTGAAGTTGAGCTTGTTCTGTGAGTCACAATTCGGGCGGTGATGTAAATAAATATAATTCTAGGCCATTGAAGTCGTACGCTTATTTGCTGAAGGCAGGCGGTGCCAGTTAGTTGTACCTAGCGAGACTCGTCTTGCTTGCATGAACCCAACGAGAAATTCGAATATTTCTCTGCACTCGAATAGTTCTCTGCAGAGAAGTCATTAATTCTGAATACTTTGAATTATTTAATGTCAATCTATACCTTGGATTCATAACTATTGAATGCGAATTTTGCATGGATGATAACTAGATCAAACAGCTTCGACACATCAACCAGAATAAAGTTATAATTGAGATGCTAGAGTTCAGGAAATTCTCATAATTTAATTTTGTTCATTATTCATTTGGTTTGAATTAGAAAGAGGGCAAAGAGCAATAGAAAGTTTTATTAGGTTAACTATATTTTTGTTTGATATGTAACTACCAAGTAAATTCGTGATCTTGTATGGTAAGCTGTATATTTTAAAATTGAAATAAAAGACTTAAATTTTGTATAGTTAGTTTCTTTCTTTCTCTGTTTAATTAGATTTTATCCAATATCATAGATGTTTAAAAATATTTCTAAAGAGCACCTGTTGAAAGTACATTATAAATTTAAGTTTTGTTATATTACAGTTAGTATATACGAATTTTACAATTTGAAATATTATCATATATATTTGTGTGCGCGCCTGCGTGTATACATGTGTTACTTTTTTATTTGAATCATTTAATCTTATTGTTTATTATATATATATATATATATATATATATATATATATATGCATGGATAATCGAAGTTTAAAATCAATTGACCATTTAGAATTTCATTTTTTGTTGTTGCAGTAATCAACAAATAGACGACGTTACAAAAAAGAAAGTACAGGAAAGGATCAAGAGCAATTCAACAATGTCCTCAACTTCCCAATTCGTAAACCCACCTCCGTCAATTAATCTTCCGAATATGTCAATTCCACCACCAGTTGCTCCTAATTTGTTAACTCCGCCTCCTGCATTAACCATGATAAACACACTAAATTATCAACCACGTTATTCTAACCACAGAGAAGCAAATCGAAATTTCTTTAAACCATTTAGACCATATCACGCTCCTAAAGTTAATTCTGGCTCGCAAGAAGTTCTGCAGGATGAATTTGACGGAAAAAGACTCCGTAAGTCAGTTATGCGGAAAACTGTCGATTATAATTCAGCAATAATTAAAACTTTAGAGGTTATATATTTAGAAATAGTGTTCTTATTAAATATTTTTCTGCTTTGAAAGATTAATATCTGATATAAATTTTAGAATCGTATATGGCAACGTGATTACAGAGATAGACGAGCTCTTGAACCAGACGTTATATATTATCCAGATTTATTACCTCCCCCTAGTTATATTGATAATCCAATTAATGCAGTGACCACTAAATTTGTGAAAACTGCTACAAATAAAATGCGATGCCCTATTTTTTGTATGGCATGGACACCTGAAGGTAGACGTCTTGTTACGGGTGCTTCCAGTGGAGAGTTTACTCTGTGGAATGGTCTTACATTTAACTTTGAAACTATTTTACAAGTAAGTAAGGAATTTATATTAAAAAATACTAAATGTTCCATTGATATATTTGATTATGCAATGAGGAAGTTGATTTTTTTAAAAAATATTTATTATGCACTTCATATTTTGGATTTCTCGAAGCACGAACTCGTTGATATGCATTTCCTACAAGTTGAATAAGTGTGAGAATTTGTGGTTGAGTGGATCGCCTCGAAACCGCCATCGTTCTTTCGCCACGGTATCTTCATATTGCCAGAGAGATGGGAAAAAGTTGTAGAAAATGACGGAAAATATTTTAATTAAGCTAATGTGTATCCATTTTCCATCATAAATGTCCTTTTTCCGTTAAAAAAAGTCGGAAACTAAGTTCGCCTCCTAATATTTATATATATATTTATAAAATAAGCATTTAACTATATTTCTAGGTAATAGACGTTTTCTTTTTGGGTCTAAATAGGGTTAGAAACGTTTCTTTGTGTAAAGCCAGTGTTCTCTTCGTGCATTTTCCATAGTTCAATATTTCGTTTAGGTTAGAAGGTAGTTTGTGTTTTCCAAGGTAGTATTTATTGCATTTAATAAGCAAGTGTTCGACTGCCAAGGCTTTGATACAGGTATCACTATGATTGGGTGTGTTTTTGGTAATAAGATGACAGTGTGTTAGTTTCGTGTTATCCCATTTCTAACCTGTTAAGTATTACTTGACCTTTCTGAACCAATTGAGAGATCTGATTGCGTCAAAGAAGTTTTTTTTTTATTTCGTACAATTACAGAGGGTACTTGTTCCAATTGTTTCACGCTTCATTTGATGCTTTTACTAGATGGTGTTCGATGTTTTACGGTAAATTCGAAGAGCTGCAGTAGACTCAGTCGCTTTTTTGCTGCAATCTTTGTCTTATTATTTTGAATTTAAGATCGAACAGTAAGGTAATCATGTGAGTTTGATATCAACATTTTGTATAGTGAAGGTTAGAGTTTGAATAATTTATTTTATGATCGGATTATCGTCTTTGAGGTTTTTTTAGTGTGTCAAGAACGCTTTTCAAATCTGTAAAGATAATAGCAGTTTAAATAGTAAAGTTTTTGTGGATGAAATAGTGGATGTTTTTAATTCTGTACATGACAGAATTAAATTTACAAGGGAGATTGCAGTTAATAATAAGTTGAGTTCTCTGGAGATTAATGTCATTAGATGTAGTAATAGTAAAGTAAAACTTAATTAGTACAGAAAGCCTACTTGGTCAGGTAGGTTTTTAGATTTTAATTCATACCACCAATTCGGAAACAAAATTGGAGCATTGAAGGGAGTCATTGACAGAGCAATAAAATTGTCACATAAAGATTTTAGACAAAATAATTTACAGATAGTAAGAGAAACTTTCATTAATAATAGATATTCAATTGAATTTATTAACAGATTAATTGCTGAGAGATTGTTTAACATTTATAATACCGAAAATAGACATAATGCACAAGTTGATGTTAAAAGAGGCAAAATTATTGTCTTACTATATCTTAGAGGATTATCTGAAAGAATTAAAAGAAATTTTCGGAAATACAACATTCAAATTTTGTTTAAAAATAGCAATAATTTAAGTAAGTATTTTAATAATTGCAAAGATAAGGATGATTTTACATTCTTTGCGTTTTTACATTCTTTTGATTTGTGAATGTGGATATTTTAGAACATAGTATTCATAATAAGTGGAAAAGGGAGAGTTTTGAAAGTATTCAGATTTCCAGGAATCGGAATAATGCGAGTTTAATGTTAGGGTCTAGTCAATTGATCAATATTTATCATTCCTTATTAAATTGATTGGTTTTGAACAATTTGTATAGAAGGGAATTTAGATTTAATTGACTAAATTTGGTAGTAGGAATAAGCTATAGATAGATTAGAATATTAGATTTAGTTTACTCCTTCATGAGGAGCCGTAGCGAGCTCGAAACGTTGGACTGGATCTTCAATTAGGTAAGGGTGTTGGTGACAGTCAGACTGCACCTTACTAAGAAAAAATTATTTCAGATAATATTTTATTTTCAAATTAGTCTACTGGGGTGACTGTATACAAGGATAGTCTCACTGTCATTATAATTTTTAATTTGAATTTTAATTATTATTATTTTCGTGTATTGATGTATTAATGTTAATGTAGATATGTATTGATATTGTTACGTATTGTTTTCTATTGATTTGATTGGAGTCTAAGACCAATAAAACAATATTTATTAATTTTTTTATATTACTATTCTGAATTTGATTTACTGCTTTTAATATATTAGATAGGCTTCTGTAGAAAATATGGAGCTGTACTCTGGTAATTTGAACGTTAATTATTTATCAGGTGTAATCACGGCATAGCCTGTGTTATTTTTTATTTTGATGCATAAAGTAATATATATTTGCAATCTTCTAGTTTTTTAAAGTTGCCTTGAAGATGTTATTTTTTGCAACATTTTTATCTTTTTGTGAAAATATCTTTAATCATTTATAGTAATCTTCATTGATATGGGGGCAGCAAGTAGTGTCGTTTAAGATCACTAGTCTGAATACTTCATTTATGTTTTCAATGTAAATTTCTATTCTTAAATGAACAGGTTTTGGAAACGCTTTTCTTTTTTGTAATTTTTGTTATAGTGCTCATTAAAAATATATTTCATTACCTGATTTTTGTAGTTAAGAATGTAGCTAACACATATATTTACATATAAATTATTTATCGGTTATATAACACATTAAAAACAAATATAGTAAATAAATGTTAAATAACTTATCACTCATGAATTATATTAAGTATGTTAACTCATAATAATAAGTATTTTTGCATATAATAAGTAATATATTAACATTCAGTGCAATTTTTTTCTTTATTCTAATTTTTCATTATTTTTTTTTATTAAATAGAAGAGTTTTCTAATTAATTTAAAACAAGAAACTTACGTGAGGGATACTCAGACTCCTCATTGTGCTGTCCAGTTATTTTCCCTTCATGATAATTTGCGAATTGTATTTCTTAAATTGCATGTTTATAGTATCCAGATTTCAGTTGAAATCATCGCAGGCTCTCGTATCGGAATACTTGCACGACCAAAATTCAAGAAGCGACCCCAAATCGTTTTCGCGCGTGGTGTTCAGAAGAGAAAGAGCGAAAAATTGTTTAAAGAGTGTTCTAAAAGAGATAGGACGGTCGCTATATTGTATGCCTTTCATTAAGAAAAGAATCACCAAACGCTGCTGAAGAGATTGTATATACATATCTACAGTTAATGTGTACTTCTACACGCCTCGGCTAGAAGGAGCAAATGCCTGTTTCTGAAATTCAAGATTTGAATGCACAGTTTTTGCTTCATCATGTTGTCGTACAAAATACACTCAAATATTAAAAGCTAAGAATAGTATTTAATATAGCTTGAAAGCCCGAATGAAACTATGCAAACGAATTAAGCATTGCGCTTTAAACGAAGCAGGAACTTTTAGAGCTACTTATCATGACGGGTTTAAATTAGAGAAATGGCGTCTACAAGCTTTCTCGATACTCAGACGAGAATATTAATAATTATTCTGTGTATGTAATTGGCATTCGGTTTTATATTTCATACAGGACGTAATCAAATTCACTATCATAAATTTTACGCAGCTACCCGACATCTTGTCAAAACGTTATCTTTTATCTAGTAAATCACGGCTTTCGACTTTCTTGACTGCTTAGCCCCAATAACTATTTATGTCAAGAGATTAATTCTAAAACAATTGAATTGTACTTCTGTCGACTGCCCATATACAAATTAATAAATATTTTTTTTTTTTTTTTTTTTTTATTGGTCTTACAGTCCAATCAATTTCAACCAAAAATAAAATAAAATAAAAATAAAAATAAAATAAAAATAAAAATAAAATAAAAATAAAAATAAAAAATAAAAATAATAATAAAAAATAAAAAATAAGAAATGAAAATAAAAAATAATAAAAATAAAAATAAAAATTAAAAATTAAAATTAAATTAAAAATTAAATTAAAATGATAATGACAGTCAGACTGTCCTTGTTTACATTCACCCCCGTAGACTAATCTGAAAATAAAATATTAGCTGAAAAAATTCTTTGTTAGTAAAGTGCAGTCTGACTGTCCCCAACACCCTTACCTAATTGAAGACTTGTCCAACGTTTCGAGCTCGCTACGGCTCCTCATCAGGGACTGATGAGTATGACTGATGTCCCTGATGAGGAGCCGTAGCGAGCTCGAAACGTTGGACAAGTCTTCAATTAGGTAAGGGTGTTGGGGACAGTCAGACTGCACTTTACTAACAAAGAATTTTTTCAACTAATATTTTATTTTCAGATTAGTCTACGGGGGTGAATGTAAACAAGGACAGTCTGACTGTCATTATCATTTTAATTTAATTTTTAATTTAATTTTTATTTTTAATTTTTATTTTTATTTTTATTATTTTTTATTTTTATTTCTTATTTTTTATTATTTATTATTATTTTTATTTTTTATTTTTATTTTTATTTTATTTTTATTTTTATTTTATTTTATTTTTGGTTGAAATTGATTGGACTGTAAGACCAATAAAAAAAAAAAAAAAAAAAAAAATATTTATTAATTAGATTAATTCTAAATTTATAATTATCGAAGATCAATTGGGATTATCTCCTAATCAATTAAATTCGTAATCACTGAATGAAGTACTGTCATGGCTGTGCCAAATACATCGATTCGCAGCTGCAATATACTTACGTTTAGTTGATGAGAAAGCTGGATTCTAGTGTAATTACCAGCTATAAAAAGTAAAGTCACTCTAAACAACACAAAGAGAATTCCACATCCCTAGCTTTATGTAGCTACTTTATAACTTTTTTGTGTTGAATAAGAAAACATCCTTATTATTGGTAAACCTTCGTTGGCAACCTCTGCATTTCTTACGTTTGTTATTAAAAATATGCTATCGCCGTGATTCGTAAGTTCAACAGATTACTTTTAGTAAGGAAACTGAAATACATCCAGAATAGGATGAATTGATGTTTATGGTAACCGGACTGACTGGGGAGTCCAGATTTGACTTCCTCAATCTCACTCTTTATCTAAATTCACGTAGGCATATTAGATTCCTGTAGTCCTTGCCTCCGTGTATTTCATCCGTCATAAATTTCTAGTAGTTCCTCGACGACGTGTCTTCCGACCGGCCCGCGCAAGCAACCGACGTAGCAGTTCGCCGCGATCGAATTAATATTTTTCCTTCATGTATTTTGTAATATTAATAAAGTGTATATTTTTATGTGCCCTTATATCGTTCAATAAATTGTGTTATCCTTACCCTGCTAACAATCCCACAAATTGATGACCCCGACGTGATCTTCCGTGAATAGTGGAAGAATTTGTTTTAAGTGGTGCGAAACGCAGTGAAAAGGTGTAGTAGCGAAATCGAGCGATAGTGAAGAATATTCGAGTGATTGAGATGTTGACGGACACGAACGCTAGTGGTAGCATTGAGGTCAGTAACTCGAGTGGAGCGTGCTTTGTGCGTGTGTAGCTGCCTGACTTCATATCAAGCGCTCCCGAACTGTGGTTCTGCCTGTGCGACAGTGTTTTTGAAGGTGCTGGCGTAACATCGGAAGTCGCGAAGTTTAATGCAGCGACGGTCGCATTAGGGCCGAAAAATGCCATTGAAGTCAGCGATCTAATTAAGAATCGTCCAGAAACAACCCCGTATAAGACGCTCAGGGCAACTGTAGTGAAAAGACTAGGCGTCTCTGGAGAGGCCAAGCTCCGGCAGCTACTGGAGAGGGAGGAGATTGGTGATCGCAAGCCCCCGCAGTTCCTGCGACATCTGCGCGAGCTCTGTGGAACGGGATGCGGCGAAGGTATGTTGTGCACTCTTTGGCTCAGCAAGTTACCACCCATGGCTCGAGCAGTCGTGGCATCGCGTACCGATGTCGACTTGAATGATGCAGCAACTATCGCCGACGCCGTGAGTGATGCGACAGGGAGCGAAGTGGCTAATATAAGCACGGTCGAGCTCGATTGTTCAAAACTATCGTTCGTTGAACGAGTAGAGCGACAATTTGATGAAATTCGCCGCGAGATCGCGAGCTTACGCGTGGATGCGTCAGCAGAGAGACAGCATGGTGCACGCTTACATGCTTGTGAACGACCAGCCGCTTATCCTTCGGTACAGGACGAAGGCTATTGTTTCTTTCACCAGCGTTTTGGTAATAGAGCGAGAAAATGCAGAGCCCCGTGTACCTTCGCGGGAAACGAAGCGGCCCGTCGCTAAAGACGGTAAGCGATCATGGCCACAAAACATACCGTCTGTTCATTTGCGATCGAGACCTCAAGACGCGTTTCTTGGTCAATACGGGCGTTGATCTCTACGTTTATCCCCGGGCGATGATACGCGGAAACCTCAAGCGTATTAATTACCAGTTTGCTGCTGCCAACGCACGACCATCCTCGCGTACGGATGGCTGTCGTTATCGCTGAATCTTGGCATGGGTAACAACTACCCTTAGAGGTTTATCGTTGCGGACGTGCCGCAGCTAATCATCGGTGCTGACTTTGTCCGTCACTACAGGTTGCTCATCGATCTCCGGGGCAACCAAATCATAGATACAACAACAAAAAGGAGCTGTCGGGGGGGGGGGCGTACAAGGGCAACGTACCTTCAATTAAAATAGTGACGGGATCCTCGCCTTACCATTGCATGCTCGCCGAATTTCCGGAAATTACACGGCCCGACGGACGGGCTCCTAGTATTAAGCACGATACTAGGCATCATATCGAAACATCGCCTGGCCCCCCTGCGGCAAGCGAACCTCGGCGGCTCGCTCCGGATCGCCTCCTAGTAGCACGTAAGCAATTTGAAACAGTGCTCTAGCTCGGCACTGCTCGAGCTTCTTTCAGCAGTTGGGCTGCGCCTCTGCACATGGTCCCGAAGCAGGACGGCGAGTGGAGACCATGCGGAGACTATCGAGCCCTAAATGCGCGAACGATTCCAAATCGATATCCAGTGCGGCATATCCAAGACTTCACGCAGACGCTGCACAGCAAAAAGATTTTTTCTAAAATCGATCTGGTGAAGGCATACCACCCAATTCCCGTGGCTGAGGGGGACGTAGGTAAAACGGCCATAACGACGCCGTTCGGATTCTTCAAATTCCCGTTCATGAGTTTTGACCTACGGGACGCCGCAGACGTTCCAATGTTTTATCGATGAGGTACTGCGCGGACTGAATTTCTGTTATGCGTATATCGATGATATTCTGATAGCATCAGAAACGGAACAGCAACATAAAGTGCACCTGCGAATGCTGTTCCAAAGACTGCAAAAATACAACATTGTTATAAATCCGGCAAAGTGCAATTTTGCTGAGGCCACCATACAGTTTTTAGGGTTTACGGTCTCTTCCACCGGCATCCAACCATCGAATGATCGAGCAGCAGCCGTTCGAGATCTCAGACGCCCCGAAACAGCGAAAGGGTTACGTCAGTTTCTAGATATGGCAAATTTTTATAGAATTTGCATACCAGGTATGGCAGAAGCTCAGGCATCTTTAAACGAATTATTGAGCGGCAACGCGAAAGGTAACGCACCATAGAAACGGACACCGGGTGCAGTAAGCGCTTTCGATGAAGTAAAGGAGAAGCTTATTGTGGCTGCGCTACTGGTACATCTGCGAGCCAACGCCCCGATCGCCCTCATAGTCGACGCATCAGACTCCAGTGTGGGAAGTGTACTACAATAAAAGGTCGAGAACAGCTGAGAGCCATTGGCCTTCTTCTCAAAGAAATTGAGCGGAGAGCAGGCCAAATATAGCGCTTTCGGTTTTAAAACATTTTCGGCATATGGTAGAAGCCCAGGCATTTATGATCTTTACTAATCATAAACCCCTCACGTTCGCGTTCCAGCAGAAATTGGAGAAAGCGTCACCCAGGCAGGCTCGTCATCTCGATTATATCGGGCAGTTCACGACGGATATCAGGCACATTCTGGGTCGCAACAACATCGTGGCCGCCGCGTTGTCCCGAATCGAGGTAATAAACAGACCCCTGGAGTATACAGCACTCGCTGTTTCTCAGGAAAGCGACGATGAATTGAAGGCGTTGTTGCACACTGAAACAGGACTGCAGCTTAAACTGAGGTACTTTGCGATGTTTCAACAGCCGTTACGAGGCCCTACCTCACTTCTCAATTCAGAGAAGCGGCATTTAAATCGGTGCATGGTCTTGCACACCCGGGCATCAAGGCAACGACAGTGTTAGTAGCGCAGCGGTTCGTTTGGCCGTCTATGAAGAAAGATTGCCGCTCCTAGGCGTGAGCGTGTATGGAATGTCAAAGATCGAAAATATCGCGGCATGTGTCATCAGCGCTAGGGAATTTCCCATTAACATCTGCAAAATTTGAATACGTGCACGTAGATATTATTATACTAGCACCATCAGAGGGGCACCGATATTGCCTTACCTGCGTAGATCGACACTCCCGGTGGCCGGAAGCATTCCCGTTGCCCGACCAAGAGGCAGAAACGGTGGCTCGGACTTTTTATGAGGGTTGGATTTGCCGGTTCGCGACTCCTCTGCGCGTAACTACCGATTAGGGCCGTCAGTTTGAAACTCAGGTATTCAGCGAGCTTAACCGCCTGACAGGCACGAGTCATTTAAGAACAACAGTTTACAACCCACAAGCGAATGGAATGGTCGAGCGTTTCCACTGACAGCTGAAAGCAGCAATCAGGTGCCACAAAACGACCAGTGGACCCGTGTCTTACCTACTGTCCTCCTGGGTATTCGAGCAGCATGGAAGGAAGACATTGAGTCATCGTCAGCCGAGCAGCTTTACGGACAATCTCTTAGAATACCTGGAGAATTCCTAGGCACACGGGGAACCCGCAACATATCTGCAAAGACATACGCGGACGAGCTAAAGCGCCACTTCGAACGTCTCAAACCCATTCCAGCGTCTCGCCACTATGAAAACTAAATATTTGTTTTCAAAAAGTTGTCAACGGCAAAACGTGTTTACGTGCGACGAGATGCGATGAGGAATGCGTTTCAAATGCCATACGATGGCCAGTACGAGGTTGTTAGCCGGTCAGAAAAAAGTTATGGCGTGAGGATCAACAACTGTACCGTAATTGAAGCAATCGATCGACTTAAGCCGACGTACAGTCTCACCGAAGCTACGCCAAATGAGGGCTACATCAGCATCGACATAAACAGAGAGCCTGTTAATGAGATGCCTGGTCCCATAAACATCGAACCAGTGCCTATACCTCCCCCAGCTAATAACGAGCCAGAACAGCATGCAGTAAGTATAGATTCCGAGCAGCCTGTGGCGATGCGGCGCTCGAAACGACAAACCCGCACCATTGATCGGTACCAGGCTGGGTTTTCATAATAGTATCGTGATTCCATCACTGGCAGGGGGGTACGGTGGCGGCCATGTCGCTGCACCAAAATGCAGGGATTTAAGAAACCCGACCACGCCTCGACACTATTAACAGCCGCTGCACAGATGGCCCGTCGGCCAAGAAATATCGGAGCATGCGAATACCTCGCCGACCCTTAGGTTTATTGGTCCCAGGTATTATATAGATTTTCCCTTACCCGCAAATGGTCCTCATGGGAAGATTACTTCACTTGATCTGCAACCTCGATCACGAGATGACGTGTCTTCCGACCGGCCCACGTAAGCAACCGACGTAGCAGTTCACCGCGATCGAATTAATATTTTTCCTTCTTGTATTTTGTAGTATTAATAATGTGTGTATTTTTACTTGCCCTTATATCGTTCAATAAATTGTGTTATCCTTACCCTGCTACCAATCCCACAGATATATAAAATGAAGTAAAATCAATAAGATATATAAAATAAAATAAAAATAAATATAAAATTAAATTAGATTATAATTGAATTGTACTTTTGTCGACTGCCCATATACAAATTAATAAATATTTTTTTATTGGTCTTACAGTCCAATCAATTCAATCCAAAAATAAAATAAAAATAAAAAATAAAAATTAAATTAAAAATTAAATTAAAATTATAATGACAGTCAGACTGTCCTTGTTTATATTCACCCCCGTAGACTAATCTGAAAATAAAATATTAGCTGAAAAAATTCTTTGTTAGTAAAGACTGGTGAGTCCTTGATGAGGAGCCGTAGCGAGCTCGAAACGTTGGACAAGTATTCAATTAGGTAAGGGTTTTGGGGACAGTCAGACTGCACTTTACTAACAAAGAATTTTTTCAGCTAATATTTTATTTTCAGATTAGTCTACGGGGGTGAATATAAACAAGGACAGTCTGACTGTCATTATAATTTTAATTTAATTTTTAATTTAATTTTTATTTTTAATTTTTATTTTATTTTATTTTTTTATTTTTTATTTTTATTTTTATTTTTTTTTAATTTTTTTTTTTATTTATTTTTTTTTTTTTATTTTTGGATTGAATTGATTGGACTGTAAGACCAATAAAAAAATATTTATTAATTTAAATTAGATTATAAAATGGTTATAATATAATTTTGATATTGGTGTAATTGTAGTCTCAACAATATCTACTTGATCCTAAAGTAATGGAAATATATTTAGATTGAAAAGCTATATTTCGAAGTGTTATATCTGTGCTCAAGAGAGTAAGGGAATTTTTGAAGTTAGCTGTTATTCGAGGATTCATTCGTCCATCTCGTGCAGTTTCTTTTTTATTTATTTTTTATTTCTTTCGTGTATAACTTATTCAAATATTTTTACGTATATACTTTCCTTATACATTTTTTGGATGCCTGTTATCCGTCTCAGAAACTAACTTAATTGATTTTTTAACCTACCATATCCACCTTATATTTGCCCAGGGTTGTGTTTGGGATAGGGCGAGGAAAACTTGAGACCAGATTCAGTGGAATAAATTTTCATTAGGCACGTGGGTTCTTGAGGAATGGGTACATTTAACCTAACAATACACGAAAGCTCAAGGTTAACTCGCTCTATGTGCGCCGACATTCGCGCGCGGAGTCAGTCTATGTCCTTCTCCTGTCTCTCTCTCTCTCTCTCTCTCTCTCTCTCTCTCTCTCTCTCTCTCTCTCTCTCTCTCTGTCTTTGTCTGTGTCTCACTTACCTCTTCGACTCCTTAGCTCCGTCACTGGTGTGTAAGAAAAATATACGAATGCGTGTATCTGCGTAGACGTCGCGTATTATATAAGATACGATTATACAGAGCGATCCTAAGGGCACAGAAAAGTAAACGCGTATGGCGTTGACGATCCTCCGTCACACACGCTCCCTCCAGACGCTGGTAGCCGAAGCGTGGCAGAGCTACGTCAAGCACCTCTCTCTTATAGCGACCATGGCGTCATTGCATGACATAGATGATGAGTATATCATTTAATTTTATGTTAGAAGAGAAATATGTTAAGCTAGGGATGGCATACTAAGGAGGACTGAGGACAGTGAAAAGAGAAACTATGAAGGCAGATGCCCACATCGTTGGCGCCTCTTACGCTTCGACGTTAGGCTTCTTATCCTAAGGTACGGCCACTTGGCCTATTATCGGCTCAATTTTTCTAGTGATGACTGAACAGCCAGGTTTGCAGAAGGGTCGAACTAAACGACCGCGGGCAGATTTTTATTTTACATTCTACGGAGGTGACTATAAACAAAGTCACGCTGACTATAATTATTTAATTATTAATATTTTAATTATTTATTTATATTTTTATTTTAATATTTTAATTAAAATTTAATTATTATTATTGTAATTATTTATTTAATTATTTATTATTTACAAAATTATTTATTTTGTACTATTGTAGAATCGGTAAAAATATTTGTTATTTTATTAGAACTCAAATTATAAATTTAAATATTACAGTTATTTTATGTTACTTTATTCTAAATATTCATATTATAACATTTATAGTAATATTAGGAGGCGAACTGAGTTTCCAACCTTCACGTTGGGGTGGTGATATAAGTAGTATGAAAAGTCAGATGTGTCGGATCCAGTATTTATTTTATAGTTAACAGGTGCCAACATTTCTATAAACATTATAATTTTTTGATCAGTGAAATCGTGATTAATCATTTTTTCAACACGTCCTTTTGCGCTTTTTTGATTTGAAAGAAAGTGCAGCTGAAATTTATTGATTGCTTCAAGAATGTAATACGAATAAGCTCCATCGCTTACAACATGTAAAGAGTGGTTTCAGCGGTTTAGAAGTGGAGATACTGATGTTAATGACAAAGAACGTTCTGGACAACTAAAAAAGTTTGAAGATTGGAGATTGCAATCATTATTGGACGAAAACTCAGCTCCAACTCACAAAGAATACGCTAATAATTCAGGAGTCAGTGACAGAGCAGTTGGCCAACGTTTACATGCGATGGAAAAGATTCATAAAGAAGGAAAATGGATGCCACACAATTTGACCGAAAGTGTATCACGAAAACAGAACATCCATAGCCAAACGGATTGCTGTGCATTTGGTAGGAGTAATAGGCTATATTTTACTACGAGTTGCTAAAACCGTATGCAATCTTCGCTGCTGAAGTATACAAATACTAACTGAATGATTTGCAACAGAAATTGATCGAACATAGATCAGCAATCGTGAGCAAAAGGCGCAAAGTCATTCTCTTGCAGGATAATACGCGTCTACATGTTGCGAAAGCTGTCAAAAATGCCCTGTTAGAGCTTGAATGATTAGTATTGTCGCACCCAGCGTACTCGGCAGACATAGCGCCTTTTGAGTACTACCTAATTAGATCGATACAGCACGACCTTGTTGATACGCACTTCCGACATGTTCAAGAAGTGCGAGAATTTTTGGATGATTGCATTGCCTCGAAACCGCCATCGTTCTTTCGCCACGGTATCACCATATTGACAGAAAAATGGGAAAAAGTAGTAGAAAATGACAGATAATATTTTTATTAAGCTAAAGTGTATCCATTTTCAAGTTTTAAAAATGGACCATTAAAAAAGTCGGAAACTAAGTTCGTCTGCTAATATAATGAGGTGATATATTTAATATAAGATTTTTGTGCTACTATTGCTGGATAGTTAAAGATACTTCAATGAAGAAGTTCCTTAACATTATTTATATAACTTAAACTTTTCAATTTACTTTCATAATATATTTTGTAGAGACATAGCGTTCTATGTTTTTAACTTATGATAATATATAAAAAATGATTTGGTGTATAAAATATTGAGTGCAAAAAGCAGAAAGTTTTAGCTACTGGTACGTATACAGGATTGTAAACGTGAAGAAGGGTTTAATTAGACAATCACAACTATTTTTTGCCAAAAACAAATTTATTTTATATCATAGGTTATTTGAAACAAAAGAACATACATTTTAAACCGTGGTACAGGTATGTTTGTTACCAATTTCATAACGGTTTTTTAATAATTTTTTTTTCTCGTTGCATTCATCGTGTATCTTTTATCGAAATTGTAAAAATTAATAAAATTGAAAAATGTTTTAAATAATTTTGTTAAATTTATTTGTTATGTAATGAATGGGAAAATAATTACATATAAAGATTTTTGTGTATACGAAAAATTTGAAATACCTAACTTTAGTGAGATCAATTACATTGTATAATTTAAGGAATAGTTCTAATATTAATATAATAGCTTAATTATTCCAGGCGCATGATAGTCCAGTGAGAACAATGATATGGTCACACAATGAAAGCTGGATGATAACTGGAGATCATGCTGGTTATGTGAAGTATTGGCAAAGTAACATGAATAATGTTAAAATGTTTCAAGCTCATAAAGAAGCCATACGGGGACTAAGGTATGCTATTTTAACCAAATTTCTATTCATCTAAATGTTATGTACAATATTGTGGGAGTCATGTTAACATATCATCTCTGTATATACTTTTTTGTGGGATTAACTTATTTTCGTATTGTTCTTGTTGTCAAAATCAAAATGAAGATAGTATACAATTTTTTCGTTCGATTTCTTTTATTTTCATAGGCCGAGCTCATCCTATTTCACAGTTACAAATATGTTATATATTTTCTTATACTTCCTTGTAAATCCTGGAGACTCCTCTTTTAAAACCTTTATTTTTTCTCTCTCTATGCTTTTACATCTCATTCTGGCTTATTTACTCTTTAATTTCGGAATCCCACTTTCTATTGTCTCGGTATAGCTTGTTTCTTAGATTTACTTTTCATTGTCTATAATCCTACAATACCTTGGCTTCTGTATTCTATTCCACTTGCTCTTCATTATGTGCTCTCACTTTATTTTAACAATTGAATTGTACTTTCGTTGACTGCCCATATACAGATTAATAAATATTTTTTTATTATTAAATTAAAATTTTATTAAAAAAAAATTTTAAAATAAAAATTAAAAAAAAAGGACAGTCTGACTGTCATAATTTTAATTTAATTTTTAATTTAATTTTTATTTTTAATTTTTTTTTTTTAATTTTTTTTTAATTTTTTTTAGATTGAATTGATTGGACTGTAAGACCAATAAAAAAATATTTATTAATTTTTATTTTAACAACTTTTATTAGATATTTAGGCCGACCTTCCCCTCTTCTACTAAAATATTTCTAATACTTTTCGCCTTCTTCGACCTTTCTTAACGCCTTCTGAATTGTCATTCCTCGATTTAATATCCCGTAACTCCTCTTTTAAGCATATTCTAGGCCACTTGCTTTCCTGCATGTTCAGCTAATCCTGTTGTAGGATTATTATGTTTTATAGTTTTTACATGTTCATTAATACGTACAGCTAAAAAGCAAACTATCTACCCCATATCGATCGCATCACAATCTGTGCATACAAGTTGGTACACATCGTATTTTTAGGAAGTATTTATATTTTCTTTATTATTAACTAGTAAACGTTTTAAATTAATTTTGTTGACGTTAATTATTTTAATATTTTATTTCTTTAAAATGTCATAAATTATTTCCACGCATATATATATATATATATATATATATATATATATATATATATATATATATATATTCGTCTTCGTATTGTACGAGGGTGGATTGATAAGTTTCCGGCCTGACCAAGAGATGAAACGACTAGGCCTACCTTGAGGTGGCGTTCTATAGTACCATGTTTAGATAGTTTTTGCTTTAGTTTCAGTCCGATCGCCATGTTAGTTTAGGCTTGAGAGCACGCTGAACAAGACGCCTCTGTGTTTTTCATAAAACTGGTTTCCGTGTTTAAAAAGAGCCGTGTGAGCACCTCTGATGAGCCCCTAGCTCAGGACGCCCCATTGAGATTACAACTCCAGATATGATCGAAAAAAATCCATCAAATAGTGTTGAAAGATCACAGATTAAAAGTGCGTGAGATAGCCAAGACCTGTAAGATGTCAAATGAACGTGTACCAAAATATTTTGCACCACCTTTGCATATGGAAAAGCTCTGTGCAAGATGGGTGCCGCGTTTGCTAACAGTCGACCAAAAATTGATTCGAAAAAACATTTGTACCGCCAATTTGACGTTGTATAAGCGTAATCCAAGCGAATTTTTGCCTCGATTCGTAACCGTTGACCAAACTTGGGTCCACAACTACACTCCTGAAACCAAACAACAGTCTAAACAGTGGATTGGACCAGGGGAACCAACCCCAAAGAAGGCAAAAACAATTTTTTCAGCGAATAAGGTTACGGTACTGTTTTTTGGGATCCAAGAGGTATTATATACATTGATTACTTTGAAAAGGGTAAAACCATAACTGGTCAATACTACATAGACTTATTGCAACGTTTGAGCCACGAAGTGAAAATTAAACGACCTCATCTGGCGAAGAAAAAAATCTTGTTTCATCACGATAACGCACTAGCGCACACGTTAATAGTTGCGATGGCTAAAATCAACGATCTGAAGTTTGTATTGATGCTGCACCCTTCGTACTCTCCAGACCTAGCCCCCAGTGACTATTATCTGTTTCCTAACCTCAAAAAATGGCTTGGCGATAAATTATTTGCAGACAGTGAAGAAGTAATCGAAACTGTAAATGGGTATTTCGAGGAGCTTGACAAATTAGTCTATAGAAATGGCATTACTAGACTAGAACACCGCTATGAGAAATGTATCAGCCTTGAAGGAGATAATGTTGAGAAATAAAAAAAATTCTTAAAAACGTTGTTTTTCTTGGTCAGGCCGGAAACTTATCAATCCACCCTCGTATATAGATCAGTTTGTAATTTTCATTGAAAATAGCATAACTGCCGAAACAGCTGTAAGATTTTAATAAATCATTGTGAAACTAACCAAGTGTTATATATTTTATTATATATATATATATATATATATATATATATATATATATATATATATATGTATGCATATAAATTATATTTTTAAATATTAACAAAGTTTCACAGACTGTTTAGTGAGCAATCAATTAATTTAATTTTTTTTTCAAAAATCATTTTTATTCATCAATATAATCTTCTTTTAGAGTGATATAATCGTTCCAACGCCTTTCCAACTTTTCTATATCACATTTCTAAAAGGATTTATCGTTTGCTTTGAAATAGGCTCCATTTTCAGCAATAACCTCCTTATTTGAGCTAAATTTTCATTCCTGGAGTATTTTTGAGATGAACAAAGAGGCAGTAGTGGCTGGAAGCTAAATCTGGCGAATCGGGGGTCGGTGAAGTAAATCAAAGTGCAAATCGTTCAATTTTGCCATTGTTCTCATGGACTTGTGGCATGGTGCAATTTTCTTAGTGAAAAAGAATTTTCTTCTTCTTCATGTGCAGTCGTTTTGCTGCAATCTTCTCCTTCACAAGTACCAAAAAGTCAATATAATAATCACTGTTGATCGATTTACTCTTTTTCCAGGTAGTCAATGAAAATCACGCCACGTACCTCCGAAAAAAACAGACGCCATGACTTTGCCAGCATAGCTGCTGCGTTTTTGGATGTTGTAGGCGGCTTTCACCAGCCATATGCGACTCAGATGATTTCGATTAGCCTCCGGAGTGAAATGATGTATCCATGTTTCATCCATGGTCACATATCTATGCTGGAAATCCTTTTCATTGCGAGTAAATAACTTGCTTTTTTCCAGTTTTCAAACAAATTACAAACAGTCTTTACTCTAACCTGATAACTCTGCTGTTTGTGGTCCGATTGATGTGAAATTTTTACACGTTTCATGTAAAGTTTCGTACTCTTGGGAAACATGGACAGTTTGCTACTACTAGCTTCGGCTCTGGGTTAGTCTAGGGACTTATTCAACGACATGTTAAATACTTGTATTCATTTACCACTTCCAACTTATTCTTCATGTATCCCCATTTATACTTTCCTATCATTCCTCCCTTTCGAAATACGATTACCTTTATTTTTTATTCATTGACTTTTCGACTAATTTTCCTATTGAATTTTTGTAGATCTTTTAATACCCTTCGACCCCAGCTTTCTGGTGTATCCGAAAATATTTCAAAATTCTTGTCCCTGCTATTGTCATTCCCTCTTATTTCTTTGCTTCCTTACATCACAGTTTTCTAAATATTTTAGAAATAATAGTACACTGAAAGAGCATCCCTGTCTCACCCCTTTACGTGTTTTGAATCTGTAAATTATTTCCTCACCTGCTATCACGTCATTTTCCATTTTAATATATATTTTTAATAGTTCTCTAAGTAGTTTTTCTTCAATCCCTATTCATTTTAACTTGTTTATAATTACCTTTCTATTCACAGTATGAAAGGCTGTTTAAAATCAATAAGTACGCATATAGCTTCCGTCGCTGCCCTTTAATATTATGATTAATTAAACTATTTAGTGTAAGACTTAGTTTCGGGATATATGGGTTTAAAGTGTAAAGTAAGATATTTAGGCTATTTTGTCTACGAGAAATACAGCGAGTGAGTCTTTGTGCGAAATACATTTGCCTAGCGAGGAAAACGCTCGTTTTTAGCATGGTCGCTCTTTCGGGTTTACGGAAATACTACAGTGAAAACTGCAACATGTCAATAAAGGGCAGAGCCTATAGATATAGAGCATTAGCATTATCTTTATGATTTCATTAGTCATTTATCTGCGCTATAAAAAAATTAAAAATTTATAAAATGATAAAAGTTTTTCTTGTTTTTGTAAATTACAATAAAATAAGCATTTGAGTTATTGATGTATATATATATATATATATATATATATATATATATATATAGTTGGAATTAGCGTTATGCGCAGCGCCCTCGTGCCGCGTTACTTATTAGATGTTCACATGTGTGTGTGTGTGGACGCGCCGCTCGGCCGCCCTATGCAGCCTCGCGACGCGCTCAGTTCGTTCCATAGTCTTGCGCTAATTAGACGTATATTGCTAGACGTGCTTAATACTCTTTGTATTCGCTAGACTTGATTATTATATATTAAAGACGTTTTTATTAGAAGGTTAAACTCTGCTTATTTATTTATCCACCCTAAATCTATCACGTTATTGGGCTACACACGCTTCAACTGCGCGAAGCTTTTGTAATTAAACAAATACGTAAGTTTTACATAATTTTGATTTCTATAAAATCACGTGGTTTCAGACAAACGCAACAAAGGATTGCTAAAATTTGAAAAATAAAATAGAACTGAAGTGTAAAATCAGTGCGCGCTAAGGCCTTTTTACCGCAATCTTAGAAGTGATTAGATTATAGACTATATCAGAATTTTGAATTAGAAGTGCAATATTATAGAAGTCAATTGTCGTCCATTATAACTGAGAGAAAAGGTATAAAAATAATATTGAAAAGTGTAAATAAAATCAAAATTAAATACGAGATATAAGATGCGAGACCTAAAGACAGAAGTTTATAAAATCAAATTTTAAACAAAATATTATATATAGATGTTAAAATTAAATTGCTGAATGCTGAAAATTAAATATAAAGAGTTATGAAAGTTTAAGATTCTTTGTTTGCAAAAATAAGAAAATTTAGATGATTATTTATTTTAAAAAAAACCGTTAAAAAGAGATAATAAAATCAGTAAAATTAGAAGCTTAGAAAAGTAATTAGTTAATGCAAAAAAACTAGAAAAGTAAAATTAGACGCTTGTAGAAATTAAAAAATTAGAAGTAAAAATGCACAAATATTAGAAGAAAAAATGCATGAAAATTAGAAGTAAAAATGCATAAATTAGAAGTAAAAATGCAAGAAAATTAGAAGTAAAAATGCATGGAAATTAGAAGTAAAAATGCATGAAAATTAGAAATAAAAACAGACGAAAATTAGAAGTAAAAATGCTTAAAATTAAATGTAAAAATGTAAAATTAATCGTATAAAAAATTAGAGGTTAAAATAATACTTAGAACTACAGACGAAAAATAATTTTAAGACTTCTAGAAAAAGCATTCGAAGAAAACCGAAAATTCGAAATCGGAAGTTCTGCGAAAAAAAGTAATCGTTAAAAAGGGGGGCGGTAGTTTCGAGAAAATCGAGAAAGCGTGCGGCAAAAAGTCCCGCGCGAAACACGTGGGCAGCAACAGCAACAGTTGAAAATAACGACGCGCGTGCGTATGCAGCAGCATGCTGTACGTTAGAGAGAGAGAGGGATATTAGTATACTGCATGCACGCGAAAGCTAGAGAGAGAGAGAGAGAGAGAGAGAGAGAGAGAGAGAGAAAGAGAGTAAAGCTATACTACAAATTAGAAAGAAATATAGATATGTATTAAATAGAAATACATAATAAATTAAACTTATGTGTATGTGTATATTGAATATATACATATAAATATATTAAATGATATTAAAAATTATATTTACATATAATTATAAACTAGAAAGTAAAAGTTATAAATTAGATGGATACAAACATATATAATTGTTAATGTACTTGATATTATTGATTTACATTTAAATTAAAAATAATGAATAATTGTTGTAAAGAATGTACATAAACAATTGAGTAACTATTAATTGAAAATTTAGAATTATTAGAATATGTAAGAGGAGTGTGTGAAGGTATGTGTGTGTGTGTGTGTGTGTGTGTGTGTGTGTGTGTGTGTGTGTGCACATCGATTGCACGCATACACACAATCGCACAATAAGCTAGAGAGTATACAATAAGAGCAAGCAAAAGAGTGAGCGTGTGCACATACGTCTGTGCGCATGCAACCTATGCTGAAATTCAAAGTACATGAGAGGGAGCACAGAGAAGTGCTAGTGCACTCACATGCACCGACGGTAGCGTGTCCGTGAGTGCCGCAGAGAGAGCGCGTCGAGTGACAGAGAGGTTCGACCGGTGTGAGAGAGAGCGCGCGGCCGAAGAGTGGGGTGCGACCGAGTGAGAGAGAGGTCCCACCGTGGGAGAGAGCGCGCGGCGGAGGAGTGGTGCGTGACTGCGCGAGAGAGAGGTCCGATACGTGTGAGAGAGAGAACCGCGCCGCACCCGTAGTTACGTGCTAAAGCATCCATCTGCACCGTACCGAGTCCGCCGAGAAATGAACAGCGCAAGCGCAACGCGCCGAGGGGGGCGCGAGCCAATGGGAGCGCGCGACGGAAAGTGAAAGGTCTCCGCTTAGAATAGAAGTAGAAGCAAGAGAGAGAAAAATCCGTGCGCGCGGTGAATTGCAGAATAGACAGCCGTGATGCGTTGAGTTCAGAGTCGTGTCTGTTCGCTGTAGAATAGTTCGAATGATGTTTTGAAACCGTTCGAGCGGCATGCGCCCGCGGGATAGCATTTGAATAGATCTTTAAAAGCGGCTCTACGCATGTTAGCGTTCGGTAGACATCCACGTGAGCAATTTAGGGATAGCATTAAAAGCACACTAAGTTAATAACAATAATTAATGAAGTAATAGAAAATTTTGAAGGGAATTAGAAGCAGCGCGAGATTTTTGAAATGTCAAATCATGCGAAAAATGACGATAGCGCGCGCGACTTCCGCGCCGGCTCTGACTCATCGTGAGCGTATTAGCTGCGCTTTATGATGCATTATAGCGGACTTCTACGTCGTTATAATTGCGATGCGATCTCCAGCTGCGGGTGAAAACCAGTAGCCTGCATTATAGCTGTCGAGTGCGAGATGTGTATAGGTGGCTGGTAGTGTGAGAGTGTAATTCCGGAACGCGTAACTGAGAGATTTGAGTTGATTGTAACAGCAGTTTTGATATCCTTGGTAGAAAGTCAATGTAATGAAATTAGAAGTAATCTTGCTAGAGCGATGGAAAGAACAGATGAATTAGAAAGACTAGAGAGAAATGCTGAACTCGATAATTGGGATGAACTCCCGTTCAATCTGTTTCAAATCTATGAAAGTAATAAAGAGAAAGCACTCCCAAGTGGAGACGGTAATAAAAATGATTCAGAGGTGAGTATGCCATATAATAATTATAAAAATGATCATTTTGAAATTGATGTTTTAGATGTTCAGAATGATTTGAATAATTTATATTTACATGATAATTTAAATATGATTGATTTAGAAGTTGTAAACTCTATTAAACAAATTAATAAATATTTTTTTTATTGGTCTTACAGTCCAATCAATTCAATCTAAAAATAAAATAAAAATAAAAATTAAAAAAAAAAATAAATAAATAAATAAAAGTTAAAAATACAAATTAAATTAAAAATTAAATTAAAATTATAATAACAATCAGACTGTCCCTGTTTACATTCACCCCCATAGACTAATCTGAAAATAAAATATTAGCTGAAAAAATTCTTTGTTAGTAAAGTGCAGTCTGACTGTCCCAACTCTATTAAACGAGATGTATTGAAAGAAAAAGAGAAAGAGAAAATAGAAAGAGTAACCGTGACCGACATTAATAAAGCTAACGCAGAGAATTTTATTGAAATTATAGAGAAAACTGTAGAATCAATGATAGAAACGCGATTGAAAGATAAACTTAAAGATGAAAAATTAGATGCATTGACGGAAAAGCTAGACGGAGTTTTTAGTAAAGATAACAGTATAGCGCGTAAATATAAATTAACTGTAGAGATGAGGTTTGACATATTTAACGATTATTTACGTACAGAATTAAAAACGAAACGGTTAAATTATGTGTTAGACATAGAATCTATAGAATCGAGTAATCATACCGAAAAGAGAATAGATGAAGATAAGCACCGTGTAAGAGAAATCATAATAAATCATATCGATTTAAATTATTACCAGAAAATCTTAGATGTAAAATCACCGTGTAAAATATTAGAACAGCTAGAGGAATAGAAACGGCTGGAAAGTAGAGTAACTAGTGTATCTGCTAGAAAGGAATTGTATAGGTTAAAATATACGCCGGGAAAAGAGAAGGCCGCGGACTTTTGGATAAAGGTTGAGGATAAGATTAGGGATTTTGAGAACGCGCCGCATTCTAACAAATTAACTGACGATGAAAAGCGTGACATATTTTACAACGCGGTTTCCGGTGCTCTTCCTGAAACGGTCCTTGTCGACTGTTTATATGTTGGAACAGTAGGAGTAGAAATGCAGCTAGAAAAGTTAAAGCATTTAATATTACAGGTATAGGCAGCTAGACCGGTGAAAGTATTGCCTATAAGCTCATTAAGTGCTGTCAACAAACGGTCCTCTCCGCACTTTGTACGGAGGAGACCATTTGAAAGACGTTTTAACCAATCATTTGAGAGACGTGATATTGAACCAAATGTGAGACGTGTTGAATGATCAAACGATAAGAGTAAGAATGCCAAAGTGAGACGTGTGAATGGCAAAGATAGAAGATGTTTTTCCTGTGGTCTAACAGAACATATTAGCGCGAAATGCCCCACACCAGGGCACATCTTTTGTTACAGATCCTGAAGACGGGTTCACACGTGGCTAGAAACTGCCATCAAAAGGGTAGTGCACCCGAGAGAGAAAATGAGTCGGAAAAAGAGCAGAGCTCGAGTAAGAGGGCTCGCTCTCAAAAGAAAGCACGGTTTAATTCACCAAAAAGGGGAATTCTAAAGAATCCCTTAAGTCTCAATATTGAGTGTGAGTCAGACGCAAAACAAGGTAAGAAACCATTTGAATTATATTTCAATTATTTTGATAGAGAAAATTTGAGAAAAATTAGAAGAAATAATGTTGTAAAATTTATAGCGGATTCAGGTGCAACAGAGCACCTGTGCAACAGTAAAATTAATTTCGAGAGTTTAGATTCGAATTTTAGAACTAGAGTTAAATGCGCTAATAAAAATGCGGATTTGAAAGTAAATGGTCAGTGCCGTATTGCAGCGATGACGCGAGACGGTAGGAGCATTGCCTTAAGCAACGTTCTGTACGCAAAGAACTTGTCGAAAAATTTGCTATCACATAGAAGGTTCGTAGAACAAGGATTAGAAGTTCGATTAAACGATGAAAGAATAGATATACTAGATCCGAGGTATAACAAGCGAATTTTATCGGGAAAATACGAGTCGCCCTTCTGGGTATTTGAAATAGAAACTAGATCAGAACTACCTGAAGCAAACGAGACGGACAGCTCAGCTGTTCAACGCAGCTGTAATGAGAGCAGGAGTAGCGCAGTGGAAGTGCAAGAAAACACTTCAAACGAGTTAGAATCAGTAAAAGAGAATGTAGTTGTTAAGAGTGACTCTGATCTCTTAACAACACTGAATGATAGAGAAATTAGCTATGCAGAAAATCTGCTTGAAATCAAAGAAATCAATTATCAAAAATTATTAGATGAATTAGATTAGGACACGTGTCATGTAGATATTTGACAGAATTTGCGAAAAGAAACAGCTTAATTTTCAATAAAGAGGATTTATTAGAGATAGATAATTGCGAGATATGCTTAATTGCGAAAAGTGTTAGACTACCGTTTAACACTGTTAGACAAAGAGCAGATAGGCCGCTGAAAATAATTCATGCCGTTACAATGGGACCGATTGGTCCGGTGACCCATCCAAAAGGCTATAAGTTTATTGTAGTGACCGTAGATGACTATTCTAGAGTAGGGATAGCATATCCGATGAAACATAAGAACGAATCAGTGAGTATTTAGAAAAAGGTATTAGAAGTCTTAGAAATGTGCTAGGCAAAGATGAAAAGATTTGTTTTCTGCGTTGTGATAAGGGCACCGAATTTACAGGTGCAGAAACGGTTAAATGGTTAGATTCTTTAGGAGCAGAATTACAGCTAGCTTGCCCTGTTACACCAGAACATAATCGCGTAGCAGAACGCTTTAATAAAACGATTGAGAACAAGGTTAGATCACTTATGCTTGATTCAGGTCTGCCCGGAAATTGTTGGGATCTTGCTGTTAAAACAGCCGTATACCTATACAACAGAACACCGCATAAATCTGTAAAAACTGCATAAATCTGTAAATATCTGTAAAAACGTTTTGGCTGTGTGGCCATATTTAGAAAGCAAAGAGGAGTGAGTTCGAAATTTAGTGCGACAGGAATTGGAGATACTTGAAGCAATCACCATCCTTATTGAACGCTTTAAAGAATTGCTTCATTATTGCAAGCTTGATATGTAAAGAATGCAGTAAAATCTTATTCGTAGCAACAAGACTCTCATGGATAACTTGATTTGAACCTACTTTCACTTCAATCCTTTTTGCTCAATTCTTTTTAACCAACACTATTTTCGGGCACGGTTGCCCCACAAACAGTGGAAACAATAATGTTTTCTGTTACAAGATTGAAGACCTACTAGATTATTGATCATTTTGAAGTAGCCTCATATTAACCACTTATGTTGCTTATCATTGTTTTCTCAAGCAAAAACTTAAAACAGTTGTATTTGATGATTCCTTTATCACTGTGGAATAACCAATAGGGACAGCCGCTTATCTGTTCCCATTATAAAGTAGGACTGCGTTAAGACTTTCTAAAGAAAAATCTATGAATAAAAGCCAGTTTTTTACCTTGTAATCTTCTTGTATTGTATACAAACTAACCAAACCTTTTATAATGCTGCACTAAACAAGGTTATTTTCGGAAGCAAAGTGCTTCCGAAGTTTTTAATCTCTGTTTCTATAAACAGAAATTTTTGTATAAGACACAAGGAAATTTCTTTCCTTCAGCCGCGAAGTTAGTAATCTTCCTGAATGATTGGCGAGATTTAAATCGCGAATCAAATCATCCAAATCATTCTGATAAAATTTGAGGATTTTGTCATGAATAGAAACTTTATCAGCACTTTCATCAGCTTCATATGCTTCGTCAGATTCATTTTAGTGAAGGAAACGTGAATGAAAAAAGGGATTTTAATTTCCTTCTATTTTCCCATATTAGGCATGTTTTACACTGAGTACCTGTGAGTATGTAACCGAAGCTCTATTCTTATGACTAAAATCTTTAACCAATTTATTTTTAATAAAAAGTTTTATTTCAGATTCTTTGGAAGTGATAATAAAGAAGGACACTTTTACTATTCAGTTATTATATAGACTATTGATATATTATATTATAAAGACTGTACGACCGATAAAAATATTTATTAATTTAAAATCTTCATTATAAGATTTGAAAAAGTAGCATTCATTCTCATGATTGGCAGGCTTGCGCCAAGCTGTCGGCGTAATGAGAACTTCTTTAAGAATAGAAATCCTCATATATTGAGCTGCGAATCCATGAATTATTGAGATGTGACATAGGTTTCTGATAACATGTTTTGAACTGTTATATAACATCAGTAATTGCTCTACGCAATTGAGTTATCTTGTATTCACAATAAACATAGCAAAAGCCATTTACTTTTTCTTTACACGGAGTTCTCGAAATTTTCACTGACTTAACCATTAATTTGTGGTGATCTGTAACACGATTAGTAGCAATTATACAGAGAGATAGCACTTTAACGTGAGCTCGCCGCTTAAAGTAGAATTCTAACATAAAACCACGAGAATAATGGTAAAGTCATTACTACTTCGTTCGCTTTTCGGTCAGAAATTCAACGTACTTTTCAACTTTTCCAAATTTCAACTTTTTCAACCATTTACGGTTTTTCAACATTCCAACTTTCTTAACTTTCTCAACTTTTACAATTTGTTCATTTTTGTCAACTTTTTCAAATATTTTATCCTTTTTAACCTTTAAAATATCTCATCTTTCACAACTTTTACATGTTTTCCGAGTATCTGACAAGCACGCAAGTTAAATAACTATATTTTGAGAACCCGTATCTTTACGAACGAATATGCGAGAAACACAAAATATTGATAAAGCAAAGTAAAGCAATTGAACGAAAAGAGTTAATTGAAATACTTTTTATTTATACTTCTTTACAGCTTCAGATCCCGACAGAGAGTGTCACATCGCAGATTATTAACTCATTTATACCCTTCAGTGTCTTTGTCTGTTCTTCTTCCCCGATGATCTGTACGGAATGTTTGGTCTATCACAGGTCCAGATAAAAGATAGCCTACAGAGAAGAATAGGAGCTGATATGATGCCAGACAGATCGACGCGTTGGTGCATTCGTGTGATTCATATAACTCCTCCCTGACGAAGTTCAAAGACGTCCTCGTCGTTGATAGGCGGAGAATGCTGCTTTCTTGTATTTGTTGTGTGTTTATATGCCAAGTATAACATAAGCATCAATAAGGCGAGCGAAACAAGCGTAATCGCCGATACCGACATATGAAACTCTCTTCCAAATATTTTATGTATAAGCGCAATTGTTGTCGGCAAATTTAACTCATTTAATGGTTCAAAACTTAATTCATGATCTTTAATTATTACCGGTAAAATTAAATTTGACTGTTGAATTTCTACAAATATTTCATGGGGCTTATAATCTTGGATTTGGATATCTCTTCCTCGTATCTTATGTGTTCCTTTGTTCGTGCTTTCGGTGTCATCAACTCTGATTTTGATTGGAAAATTGCTAGAGACAAGTATACCATCTGATAGTTCATATGTAAATATTAAAGGCGAAATTATTGGAATTACAATCGACTTGGCGTTCTCTGTATTAATTTGGTAACAGACATATGTTCTTTTATGCATTCATGACATGTTTGAGAAAATAACTTGAAAAGCTGTCCAACTAAAATACAAGGCACGTCAATTATTTCCGTTTGATTAATATTATTGATGATTGCGAGCCTTTGAATAAGGTAGAATTCGATAGGATTGAGGATTGGAATTTTGAGTGTCTAAATGATAGAGTCATGGGTAAATGCGATTGTTCCCCGAGCAAAACGAAAGTCTAATAAATTCCGGTAATCTAACATAAGCTCTTTTTGAGAATAAACTTTAGACAGATGTTTCTGAATATATAATATTTGTTTATATTGTAATATTTCTAAATCGAATAATTTTTCCGAAAAAATGAACTGTCTTTTAATTTTACTTAACAATCGAAGAAAATGTTGTTCCTGTATTATGAGGATAACGGTGATTTCGAAATTATTAATTTTTGTATTTTCATTTTTCAGCGTCTTTGTCATGTTTAATAAATTTCTATTAATAACATCAGTATTGCTAGTGATATCTTTGCTTATCTTGTTCACTATGCTTATTGATTTGTTTAATGTAATGATATCCTCCGTTGTTGATGATCAAGTAAATTTAAATTATTATTTATTCTCTCCAGGTCTGTAGCGTCTGGGTTTCCGAAAATATATTTGACTGCTGTACCTAACCCATCAAAGAGACCTCTCTTCATTCTTTCGCTTTGTGGTGTTATTTGTTGTATATCCTGTTATATTTCTTTACATAATATCGAGGCTTGTTTTAACAAGTTGGATTCCTGAAATTCTGATCGAGAAGCTAATATTGAATAACTAGTTAAAATTTCTTCATAGGTTTGGGTTAACGTTGTTAAATTTATCCGAAAGTGTAGATAATGGTAATTTGCAATAATTCTTCCTGTTCCTTGCTGGTAAGCATAGTGTGTTTTATTGGTGTCGATTTCATCACTTGTTACAAGAGTCGTGGCGATAATTATCAAGAGTGTCGTCTTCATCCTTCTGTAAAAGAAAGGAGGGTTTTTATAATCTTTTAGCTCTCCGCAGGTCATAGCGGCGTGGTTGTCCGTGTATATAACATTCTAGGAAGGGCCTTTTTGTTTTACTACAAGCAATTTTTGATAGCGAGGCGCGGTTTCATCGCGTTGCTGTTGATGTTTTTTAATATAAATTTCCTTACTTTCAAGCGCCTGATTTGATTCGTCAGGTAACTTTTATTGCCTTTTCTGTTTATTATATATCTGGTCATAAAAAGGTAGAATTGCGTTTTTTCGAATCTCATTGTATTTTTCAATTACGTCTGCTTCAGGTTCAATAATATATTTATGTAATTCGTCATATGGTCCATATAGAAATGTAAACGGTGCGAATTTTGTGCAAGAGTGAATGCTTTGATTATATATAAGTATAGCCGAGGTCATATGATTTTAAATAATTTCGTTGGGATTTTGATTCACCAAAATGCCTAATTTCTCTCTCAGAGTAGAATGTAGCCGTTCGATTGGACCATTACATATGTGTCGGTTAACGGTCGTTTGGTGATATTCGATCTTATGATTTTCGAAAATTTTCATAGGTTAAATTTTGCTCTTCGAGACAAGCTGTTTCATCCTGCAGTTGCTCTTCGTTTGGGAGTTCTTCGTATAAATTTCCTCCTCTGGTATGTCTTCTTGGTTATGTAATTCTACCGAAAGAAAATCCGGTGGGCCGATGCTTTTGAAAAAGTTACTGCCTCTTGATCGTATATTATTCGATGTCGCTGAATTGATATTTCGACCAAAATTATTATTTGGCCGGCTCGTATTTCGGGCACTTATCGACATTGGAGTCGGTTGATAATTTTGTTGTCTAGTATTATTAAAATTTTGTTTAAAAAGTGTTTCCAATGTTTGTGGGTCTAAAATTAGGCTGTACTTGCGGGGTTGAGAAGGCATTTCAATTTTCGGGCGTATTAAATGGATTAAAAGTCCTTGCATTTGTAGGTGCACTAAGTGAGTTAGTATTTCTCGAATTTAGGGATGTATTAAATTGATTTGTATTCCTGGAATTATTAAAGTTACTAGGTTCAGGTCTATTTTCTCTGATTCTCTGAAAAATGAGAAATTCAGCTTGTTGTTTATCATTATCAAGCTTCCTACATTTGATTAAACAAGCTTCGATATCGTCTAGATCGAAGTGTGTTAAGTGTGAGTAATATGGCTCCTTTATGCGATTAATAAAAGTATTTCGCGCAATATTTTCATAAAATTCAAATTTCATTTGCCTTAAATTATCATCTTGAACATTCAATTGAATATGTTCTTTTAATTTATTTAGACGTAGTTTTATTTCGTCAGCGTATTTATCAAAATGTTGATTAGATAATTGATAACACGTCGTCAGTTAATTAAATAATAAATCCTCCGAACTAGGATCACTATATCTATTTATTAAAATTCTTTTGCATTCGTCCCATGTTGCGGTTTAATCAGCGCCAACAAAGATACATTTATCGTGTCATCATTTGTGGCTAAAGCGTCTATAAATTTATCACAAGTTTGCAAAAAATGCAAAAGAAGTTTTGTTCCTCCTTCATATTTGGGGATCGCGTAGCGCCATATACTCAATCTAAGTTTAAATTGTTCCGCTATTTTATTAAAGACGTTCGTTTTTCTTTTCTTTCAACAATCGCATATATATATATATATATATATATATATATATATATATATATTTGGATAGATGGGGTTAAGGAATTTCAAAGACTCACTGTTGATTCCTTGAAGATTCCAGATGACTTTCTGCCTGTAGGTGGGACCTGAGTTGCACGTGGTAAGTTTTCAAAAGTCAACTGCGACGATGGGGTTGAAACACCAACTGCCTCCTTGTCGTTGATTTCCTTCACGAAGTTTGAAGGTGAATCCTAATTCAGCAGTTTCGCAGTATCCTATCCACAGCGCCAGTTAAATAACTATATTTTGAGAACCCGTATCTTTACGAACGAATACGCGAGAAACACAAAAGATTGATAAAGGAAAGTAAAGCAATTGAACGAAGAGAGTTAATTGAAATACTTTTTATTTACTTCTTTACAGCTTCAGATCCCGACAAAGAGTGTCGCATCGCAGATTATTAACTCATTTATACCCATAAATGTCTTTGTCTGTGCTTCTCTCCCGATGGTCCGTACGGGATGTTTGGTCTATTGCAGGTCCTGATAAAAGATATCCGAGAGAGAAGAATAGGAGCTCATAAGATGCCAGACAGATCGACGCGTTGGTGCATTCGTGTGATTCATATAACTCGCGCGTGCGCGCACTTCACACTTGCACGCGGATGTACGCATACTATCACTTGCATACACTTACACAAATATGGCTTTAGGAATCTAGGGTTATAACGTCTAAGGTGACAGGTTTCACAGTTAAAGAAATAAGATGTAAGGTCTAGGGTTATAGCGTTCAGTTTATTGGCAGTTATCTCATCTGAAATAATTGCTGTTGAGTTTGATATTATAAAATCATAACTGTAGAATCATTTGATTATTATGTTATGAACTTAGTTTCCGACCTTTATTCACGGAAAAAGGAAATTTATAATGGAAAATGGATACAGGTTAGCTTAATCAAAATATTTTCCGTTATTGTTTACTACTTTTTCTCATGTTTCTGTCAATATGACGATACCGTGGCGAAGGAACGATAGCTGCTTCCAGGTAATGCAATCATCCACAAATTCTCGCAGTTCTTGAACATGTTGAAAGTGTGTATCAACGAGGTCGTGCTGCATCGATCTGAATAGGTAGTAATCAAAATGCGCTATGTCTGGCGAGTACTCTGGGTGCGGCAATACTTGTCATTCGAGCTCCAACAGAGTGTTTTTGACGGCTTTTGCAACATGTGACCGAGCGTTGCCATGCAAGAGAGAGAGCCACTGCGCCTATTACTCGCTATTTCTGATCTATGTTCGATAAATTTCTATTGCAAATTATTCAGTGGGCATTTGTATAACTCGGCAGTGACGGTTTCATTCGGTTTTAACAGTTCTTAGTAAAGCACATCCTGCTGGTCTTACCAAATGCACAGGAATTCTTTTGACCTTCTTCTTTTGCATGGCAAGCAAAGACAGTGCGATCTTGTATCGATTTGTAATGGCACTTTTGGTCAAATCGTGTGGCATCCATTTTCCTTCTTTATGAATCTTTTCCATCGCATATAAACGTTTACCAACTGCTCTGTCACTGACTCCCAACTTATTGGCGAGTTCTTTCTGCGTTTGAGCTGAGTTTTCCTTCAATAATGCTTGCAATTCACTATCTTCAATTTTTTCGGTTGTCCAGAATTTTTACAATAATTGTAGATTTATTTTTCGCAAATAATTCCTTTGTTATTTCTTTCGATATTCATGACAACCTTCTTCTTGAAGATCTTTGCTATGAACATGCTTATTTTAATATATTTCTTCATGTGAATATCAAGTAGTTTCAGATTTGTATTGATCTACCAGGACTGTAACTGTAGATGTGTGAACTGTATCTATTAATAATCATGCATACTGCATGTACGCATATGTGTACGTGATGAGCATGCATAATATGAGTGTGTATACGAGCATAATTTAATACATTGGTTACTACCGTCTAGTCCAGTTAAATGACGACGATCAATAGCGCAGTGACGCCATATATTTGATATTCTTGTCTATTTTTCTGTAATTTTATTATTTTATTTATTAAATCTTTGTTTTTTTATAAAATGAATTCATTAATTTATTTGACCAATTTCAACAAATCCCGAAGCTGACTTTAAAGGGTAAGAATGCAATTGAGACTCTGATAGGTTGAGCGAGATCTACAATTGGATTCTTGAAAAGTTATACGCAATTATAATAGACTTGGTGACAGATTGAGCGATCAAGGGCTTAGGCAGGTCAAGCTAGGCCGAATTATACTGCGTATAAGCACAAAGAAAAAGGCCAACGTAAGATCACGAATTGGCATGAACAAATCTTGTAGCAGACTGAGTAACTAGGGGCCAAGACAAGTGGAGCCGGAGCCGGACTTATGAAATGTACTGAATATGAGTTCAAAATGAACTCGATAACAATCTCTGGCGAAAAATGGTAGGGTGCCGCGGCAGGTTTAGCTGAAATATAAAGTAGTCCCACTGAAGGCATACTATTAGAACCCTCTAAGCTATACAGAACTACTTAACATTTACCCGTCCATCTATCTTATTCAACATACCATGATTATGAATTAGCCCACGCTTTATTTACATCAAATTTTGTTTCACTCTTCAGCTGCTCGTTTTAGAAGCTTTTGAAACAAGCTTTCAAATTTCAGTAAGGAAGCTTTATCGATTTTTAAAAAGACCATTTAAGTGATTTTTATACTTAACTTTCTGTAATTTAATTTTTATTCAGGTATAATTTAAACACATTGCCTTCATGCACATTGGCTTTTTCGGTATATAAACTAATTAATAATTATCTAAATTTTTATTATATCTCATTAATATTTAACTATTTTGCATTTGGAGTTACTACTTGATTTATAAGGATCATTATATTTCATGATGCTTGCCATATTGCCATATAATATATATATATATATATATATATATATATATATATATATTACCCTTACATCAAATTCTGCTAATGCATTGTATATAAGAGCCAATAAGCGCGTAAAATTTGTAATAACTAAATAAATACGTAAAATTAAATATAATGCTTAGCAATTATTGGATATGAATTTAATATGTTTTTTAGTAGATCAAAAATTATAAATCTAAAATTTTTATTTCTCCGACTTATTATTCCTTAAATTCATTGGTTTTCGATGTAGCATCCTACATCCAAGATTAGACCACCTATCATCTTACTGATGAGCCCAGCAGGTGTTCAAATGTGAAATGTAGCAGAATAGTTGTTTTTTATTTATATAAAATTAGTCTAGTTTTAGTTTCATCTTGCAAAAACATTTTTCCTCGTATACTTCTTATAAAAATCTTTTAAAAGTCTTGTAATTTGGCTTAATCGCTTGGAAGATGAATGTCAATGTAACATATTATTTCGCAAAACGGCTCAAGTATTCAGAAAATTTACTTTATGGTTTATGTATTGTTTCATTCTTCGTATTTGTATAGGATGTGAATGTACACTTGCTCTTTTTTTTCATACACTCAACGTTCTTGATTATGTTACTGCTACCATTATGTGAAATAGTATTTCAGTTCCTGTAATACTTTCGATATTATGGGATTAGCCATTGATTTTGAATATGTTGGATGCGACGCTTACAGTTCCGGTATCGTCCTATTATCTCAAGGATATGTAAGTACGCTTATACTGGTTTACATTTACATACTAAGACTAGCATTCCTCCTTTAGATTTCGCCAGAGATAATAATTTAAGCGACTTCTTCAACAGTTCAATAATATCATAGTAAAAAATACTCTATATATAAAAATCTATATTACTGTAAGTTTTATATATATATATATATATATATATATATATATATATATATATATATTGTGATGCGACGAATTCGAGGCAGGAAAAAAATTTTTTTTTAAATTTCATTTAAATCCGATTATTCGCGCACACACAAAAAAAATAAATTTTACACTTTACACTCTTACCTCAATCCTCAGAGGGGGTCCCGCCAGCGTGAAAAGAGGAAAGGAAGGAATTTCGGGAAAGAACTACTCGCGATATGCCAATTACAAATCTCCGTAAAAAAAATTTTCTTTTATTCATCATTATTTAACTAAATTCACAAAACCGAGTGGCGCACCCGCTCTGCTCACCCCGACCGCGAGCCGCGCCCCGACGCGCTCGCCGAATCTGGAGGGAATTACGGAGGAGAGAAAAGGACAAAAGAAAAGAGGAAAGGGGCTCCGCTCGCCGCGTACGCGCGATACCTCGCTGATGGTCGGGCTCGTTCTCGCCGTGGGAGTTACTCACGCTGCGATGTCAGAGATCCTCGGCAGTCACGTGGCTCCCTTACTCGATTCTTCTTCTTTTCTCTTTCCGTTTTTCTTCCAACTCTTCCTGTCTCCATTCCGCGACTCTCCACCCTGATGTCCTCTTGGGCCCTCCTGCTGTCGTCCTCTCTCTCTCTCTTTCTCGCTCTCTCTCTCTCTCTCTCTCTCTCTCTCTCTCTCTCTCTCTCTCTCCAGCTCACCCTTCCGCACTCTCGACACCCGTACTGCTTCCGACCCCGCTCCCCGTCTCGCTGCCTCTCCTTACTTCGAATAACCACCCCCACAACTCACTTTCTCCTTTCCTTTCTCAATTTCCTCCGCTGCCTTTTCCGTCGTATCGCTTCTCTCTCCGGCCTCCACAACTCTTGCCACCTCTCGTCCTCTCTCTATCCCTCTCTTTCGATGACCGACTTGTTCGGTGGCTGACAGCGGAGTCCCGCGCGTTTCGCTGCTCGCAGGGAAGAAGGATGGGATAAGGGGGGGAGTTCGGCCGCGGCCGACGACAGCCGACCACGGTCGTGACGTGCCGAATGCGGGTTTACAAAAAGAATCAATTATCATTTGTGCTTTTTATAAACAATGTCCAGAATGGTTAAAAAAATTAATTTTCTCGCTTACATAGGGAAACTATTCAAGGCGTTTATTAAGACTAAGTTTTTTTCATTTTTTTAAAAATATTAAGGTCTGAAATTATATTGCATTAGGTCAAACACAAAAAATAAATCTAAATTCCATGTTTATACGTTATTAAGCCTTTAGGGAAAATAATCAATGAGTGCAATCTTTAATCGATTTAACTTGAACATTCCTGTGGATAAAAAAAAGAATAACGCCAACATGTGTATGGGAAAAAAATAATTTCTATATATATCATCTGTATTTAGTTTGATCTTTTTAGAACGTTTTCTAAATTTAGGAGTACAATAAATACCTCCGTTGGAAAATTAAATTTAAATTTTGAATTAAACTATTTTTTTTAAGATCTCCCTTTGCAATCCGTTTCTTAAAATTGAACGTGTAATGTACTTTGGCAGTATTTACAATTTCAAATATCACAAAACAATTTTCAAAGGATTATACTGGCAGTAAATCCAGTATAATTGTAAACTGAAATTTAACTTATAAATTAACAATCGTATACAGTTATTCGGTAGTAGTACAAATTTAATAATTTGCACCAAACTCAATAAGAAATGGAAAGATTTTTTTTTATTATTTATTAATCATATCAAAAATTTAAAGTCTACAAAAAAAATTTAATTGAGAACGATAATTCAAATTATGTGAGAAAATAGCTATATGTATTAATGTACTTAAATTTTATTAAAGGTTGGAACGTTGAATCATTTCAAGAACACAGACTAAATCAATTCATTTCGTTCCAATTTTGGAGTAACTTAACTTATTTTCAATTATCTTCTATTATCTATTATTAACTAATTTCTTTCCATTATTTCTAATTATCTTCTATTATTTATTCTTATTTCATCTTCACTTTCACTTTGTTCTGTTCATTTATTCCTTTGATCCTTAATTTTTTCTCATTCATTACCTTACTTAAATATATCATCATTCTATTCAGTATCGCCTTTAATTTATACTTATTCTTTTTTTTGGTCTTCTTCTTTTTTTTTGTTCATTCATTATTGTACTCATTTTTATCATTAAATTCTATTACCTTCTATGGCATCTTTTATTAATTTCTAATTTCTATTCTTGTATCTCTGTTGTATCTATACACTATTATCTTCTTGATATTTCATTTGCTGATTTCTACTTTTCCAATTTATCATCTTTGTCGTCATTACTATCTGTTTCATTTTTTTTTCTTTCTTCAGATATCTAACTATTAGAATTATTTATTTTTTTCTCAATTTAATATCCATTGTTTTTTTTGGCCACATATCAGCACTCGTTTGCGACGTGCTGTAGGTTATGGCTCCTCGCCGTTCCACCAGCCGACGGTTATGCGCGGCTCGTGGCGCGGGGAGGTAAGGGGAAGGGAAAATGCCGAGCACAAGGCGCGACGGCGCGCGCGAGCGCCTTAAGGTTTTCTTGTCCACGGGATGGCGCGCGCGTCGTCTTTTTCCTGGACAAGCCTGCGCGGGCGCCTTGTGACTCTTGTCACAATATATATATATATATATATATATATATATATATATATATATATATATATAACATACGGCTTACTGCACGGAAAATTGTACTTTCGAGTTCGGGCGTTAGGAAAAGATTTTCAAGTGTCCCGAGACGACTTCTACGGAGAGTATCATGTTCGGACCATGGAATAATGTGTTGGGAAGGTCGAATACAAATTCACGCCGAAATCTGGCGTTGCGGGCGTGCATTAAGAACAACATTTTTTTGTGTTAGTGATTTATTAAACAAAGCGGTAAAAGAGCAAAATAATTGCCCTTCAAAATATTGTATAAGAATTAGTTAAATAAAATGCATTTTCGGGTGAACTGAAATTAAATGAAATTAAAGCAAAATGATAGTCTATGAATAGTATATATTTTTGAAGCGGACACTGGATATTGCCTTTTCATGCAGAAGTGACGATGTAATATATATATATATATATATATATATATATATATATATATATATATATATATATAAACGGTAATGAATCGGACTCTTCGGGTGAGTAATATTGAACGTATCAACATCCGAGTACACAAATAAATTTATCTAAATCTGGTGGTCCTCCAAAGGACGGGTGTTGAGACGAAGTGTCAGAAGCGAAAGGAAAGAAAAAACTCCATGTAACGATTTTTTTATCTCTGCATCCTCGTGTCCATTTATTGACTAAATAAATTCACAATGATTCACGTCCCTTCCTAGTTGCCTCGGTCTCTACGACGCGACTGCTGACTCGATTGTCCGCGCGCAAGAGAGGGAGAATCATACAGGCCGCGCGACGGGCACTCACCTGTTCTCCTAGACGACTGCCCGATGATGACGGCCTGGTCCACTGGTTGAAGGGCGAACGGAAGGGTCCGAAGGTATGCCGGGTCCTGACGACCGGGGTGATGCCGTCGCTTCTCGTATTTTTCCTCTTCTTCTGCTTATCCTTCTGACTCGTCTCTCACCCTTCTCTCCTTTTGTTGTTTTCTTATTTTCCCTTTCTCTTGCTTTTCTCCCTTGTTTGATATTCAAACACTCTCTGTTTGAGCCTTTCTTTTCTCTACTTCTACACCTGACATATTTGCTTCTCTGTTTCCCTGCTATTCACTTCCACTTTCTTCTTACTCTCTGGCACTAGTTCTTTTCCTTTCTCGCTTTCTTTCTTTCTATTACATTCTCTTTCTTTTCTTTTGAATTTGCTCCTTCCGTTTCCAAGGCTAGAAGGTCTCTGCTCGTCGCGCCGCTCACCAAGTTTTTGGAGAGAAATAGAAAAGAAAAGAACGGGAGGGCGTGTACGGCGGCGGCCGACAATGATCGGATCGTGTCGGGTCCGACGGTCGCTCGCGCAATTTCGAAGTCGATTTATTGACTGATATGCGACGCATCATTTAATTTAAGTATAAAACGAAAACTTACATCTAAGGTCACTTCGCATTTATATCTACAGGACTTATAGAAATAATTTTAGATCATCAGGTAGAACAAGTAAGAATTTTTTATGATCTTTTTTTGTTTTTGTTTAATTTATGTAATAACCTTTGCTACGAACTGAATATGTTTTTTTTCTTTCAGTCAAATTATTTTTATACGAAATTGAGATTCATTTAAGTTAAGGTATATTTAAGGTAAATTACATTACAGCAATGTTGAGTTACATTTCTACGCAAACATATCACCTTTTGTTGATTTGTGGTAAAACTAGTACTATAATTGTTTCAATTTCTCTTACAATGTAAAAAAAAGCCTTTCGCCATTGGACTGATACAATACAGGTTTTTTTTTAGAAAGAGAGAGAGAGAGAGAGAGAGAGAGATTTTCCACATAAGAGAAAATAAAATTTATTAATATCAAAAGATATCCTTAATGTGTGGATAGTGTCATGTTAACCTGAAAAACAAAAAGGATAAAACCGACTAAAATCATTCATTCTTTAGGGTACTAATTTCAAAGTTGGGTATGATCATTCAAATGAATTAGCTTGTTAATAATATTTTAAGCTGACTGGTTTGAGTTGATATTCGTGATTCCAGACGCCACCTATTGATCGCTGATGAAACTAATTAAATTAATATGAATACTGAACTTAATTAATATGAATTTCGCACACATAGAATTATGGATTTTTAAACTTTGATAACAACGATAAAATTTAGATTTCAATTTAATATAAAGATCTATGGCTCCTGCGAACACATAATATTATTCATATCAGCGGAAATGTTGCAAAAGCTTAGTGGAAATGCTTACCTAAAATCAGATTTGTTAATTGTATTTGTCATCCATTTGAAGAAATTTCCTATGCAATTAATAATTTAGAGATAGACGACAGTAAAAATATTGGATTGAGTAGTATCATGAAAAGTTGGACTTCGTTTAATGCAAATTAATCTCTGATGATCGAGAATGCAGGCTATCTTGGTAATAAAGAATGAACCAGATCATTGATAAATGCACACGAAACTTTGACGTAGCTATACCTCTTAGTTTGATTATTAACTCTGTTGAAGATTACAAAAAAATACTTGTTAATATGATGCATGAATGAAGTGTCATATTTGTGGGTTATGTGTCTGCCAACAACCTTGCAGCGTTATATTTGATCAGTTCTTTCTCATGCCACGCGTAGGATAATCAAGAAACGAGGATCATATGCGTATGGTATCAAATATGCTTAGCTAAATATCATATAGAGTCAGTTTATAACGTAGGCTATATAGTTTACAAAAGAAGGAGAATTTTATCCATATGGATAAATTTTCTACTGGCGAAATTCGTAAAAAAAAATTTCTATCTGTATCACATGAAATAATTGCTATCTCAGGTATTATCTAAATTCTTATAAATAACTACCTAAAACTCGAAACTATTAAGACAACAGAGGCCGGTAGAACTCAGGTCAAAGACTTAAACCACAAAATAGTTGAAATTATATTGTCTGCTCCAAGAATAAGGAGAGGCAACCTCTTCGGCCATCTGAAATATCAGCAGCGGTACTTCTCTGTCGTTTGCTGTCGAAATTACTTTGACACGTTGAAACTTAGTATTATAAGTATAAGCACGTCTCTCCCGGTACGCAAAATTACTATAAAAAAATACTAAACAACGAATTTTGATTGCCTCCATCCCATTATAATCAAATTTTAATTTCCTCCTATTTCATCTTATCAAGAAAATGATAAACTTTTACAACTTCATATATAATGTAATACAACATGTAATTACTCGATTAATTAATGAAAGGTCTAGAAAACTTCATTCAAGTTTGTTTCAATCTCCTCCATGGGTATAAGGTAAAAAGTTGAGGATTTCTATTATTTTTACAAACAAATTTTTTTGATACGTGATCGCGCAGACGAGCAGGCGTATAATACACTCAAAAAATGCAGATTTTTTGACGGATGTCCGGAGTTAAAGTGCAATATATATTCTGGTAATCTCTCGAAAAGCGCTTATACCCGATTTTGCTGAAATTTTTTACATTTAAAGAAAAATTCAAATCATTCCGTCTCTGATTTGAGTATCATTTGGCTTTTAGTTTAGATACGATTATTATACGATACTTATTTTTTGTTCTATAGATTTTTTTCTCTTCAAGCAGTTTTTCTGAGAAAAATGCGTGCAAAGGCTTTTATATTAAGTGTTTGGAGAACGGAATGAAGACATGCTGATTCCAAAAATGTTTTAGAACAAAAAGGTATACTTTCATTAGACGTGTAATTGTTCTTTGGAAATTTTCGATGAATTTTTTTAATTTTCCGAGAGAAATATCAAAAACCATAATGTTTATGGTTTTTGTATTGATTTCACCATAAAAATTCAATTTTAGCAATAAAGCATTTAAAGATTCGTAATACGTATCGCAAAAAAACATAAGTTGGTACATTTTCAGTAAAATAGAATGTGGGCGT